>ML259170.1:60658-79440 GCA_005239495.1 Nicotiana undulata
CTTTTTGTCCTTTTAAAGCCCCCCCCCCCCCCCCCCCCCCAATTTCTTTTATCCATCAACACCCTGTCCCACTTTACCAGGTGAAAAGTTCTCTTTTCTTTGCTTCCCTTCCCCAAAAAGTTCCTCCTGATCTTATCCAACTTTGTCCTCACATTCATTGGCAGAGGAAATAGACATAAGATAGGCTGGAAGAGAATCAAGGACACTCTTGATAAGAATCACCCTACCTCCCAGTGATAGGTACTGCCTTTTCCATGTATCAAGTCTCTTTTCCCATCTCTCTTCGATTTCTTGCCACACTTGTTTTGACTAAATTATTTTTCCACTTGTTGTGGAAGAATATGTTTTGTCTACAACTTATCCTTTTTTATTATCGGATATGCCAACTGATTCACTTATCTACTATTCATGTTATTAGTTGGATATTGTTTGAATTTTATTTAACATATAGTGAAGTTTACTAAAGACAAGGTGCCATGTAATGCAGACAGTTTGCTCAACGATCACGAGTTCGGAAGCTTCAATACATATCTGAGCTGGAAAGAAATGTACAAGCTCTGCAGGTGTGTATTCACAGACGCTTTAAGTAATATACCCTTAGAAATGGCTGTATGATGCATGTTGTATTTTGTTAAAAATGTTGGTCATTACTAATTTCCAGGCTGAAGGTTCTGAAGTGTCCGCTGAGCTTGAATTCCTTAACCAGCAGAGCCTTATTCTAAGCATGGAGAATAAAGCCTTAAAGCAGCGCTTAGAAAATTTAGCTCAAGAACAGCTGATAAAGTATTGTAAGTTTCTTCTTTATCTGTCATACTTTATTGTTGTATCTGCTATTTCCAGCGCTTGAAGTGGTATTAAAAAGTTGAATATGCAGCATAGATATAATGAGTCTAAACCTGCATAGTTGGAAATTAGGGTTATCTTGAAAGAATTATCACATGAATGGTGTTTTAATGGGGAATAAAAATCTCGACGTACGCAAGGTCGGTTTGAAAATAAGCTGGGAAACTGGGTTAGGTTTTCCTAAAACTGGAATCTCATTAGCAAATTGCTTGTTTTCTAGGAGAAATGGGGACAACTTGTGTAATTCCAGAAAGCATCATTTTTTTTGTGTGGAAAAAAGATATCCTGGAAATCTGCAATTTCTATGAATTTATGATTTTGTCTAACTTTTAGAACTGTGTACGCAATACAATCTATTAATTTAAAATTTTGTCTTGCTCCTTTAGAGCTGTGTATACAGTAGCATACATTGTTCTTACCTAAGTTGCTCCGACACGACAGTTAGGTGCCGCACCCGTGTCGACACGACACTAGTATGGTTGTGGGTATGTAATCTGTACCGGATCTGGTCAAATAATTTTGGGCAATTTGACCACGACGGACGGAATAATTCGAGATAAGATACAATTTGATTTCCAAAATTAGAACCAAAACTAGGGTAAATTTGAAGAAAATAGCATACCTTATCTAGGACATCAATCCTTTACTTATCTACAACTTGAGAATAAAAAAGAAATCCACACTTTACAAGCTATACGTAAGTATTCCACAAATTTCTCATAATTTAGAGAGATTTTTATATTTTTATTTTGTTTGAACTATTTTTAGCCGGATCCCTGCACCCGTTTACGTACTAGGATCCATATCCTCAAATCTTAGAATTTACATCTCGAAGGATCGACCTCTAGATCCGGACCCGTGTCGGACACCCACACCCGTGTCCGAGCAAGTTAGGTTCTTACTGCCTATCACTTTTGAAAGGATATACGTCTGTTTGTTACAAAGGCTGTTTTGACTTTTAATTAGTTAAAAATGATATTGGAATTAATAACTAATAAAAAACATAAGAGATAGGAACTGATTCAACCCAAACTATTGTGCTTCCTGGGAGAGGACCAAAGTTATTATCTGCTCTTCCAATGGATAGCGGGACTATGTCAAAGTTTCTTATAGAACAAAGGCAAAATACGTAAGTTTACCACCTGAATTATGGACCAAAAAACGGTGAAAAATTATCTTACACACAACCTTTCAAAAGTGTGTCTATGACTCACCACTCTGCTTAGCTGGCACTCGCATGTTATACACATAAAAAGGGCGAGTGAACTCAAAAATTACTTAGAAAATTAAAAAAAAAACTTAAAACTTTAAGTCGGGTTTGAACTCATTAGAACTAAACAATGGAAGTTCAGAATTCCTCCTCAAATCAATCCATTTTTTATGCTCAAAGAATTAGTTCTTAATCAATTCCAAGCAGCAAATAATCTACATAAGTTTTAGATCTCATATTCGCATTAAAAAATTGTGGTGTTGTTGAGATAAATAATTGAATTGTAAAAACTGTTTGGGATGAGATTTGGGTGGAGTAATGTTCAAACCACTATTGTTGGCAAATATTCGAAGGTTGAAGTCGGAATTACATTTGCATTTGAAATTTCGAGTTAGTTGGCTGAATCTGGAACTATCCTCACTTTGCTTCTTCAATTAACCATCCTCTTCCAATGCCTTCTTTGGCTTGCTCTTGAAAGCCTTGTAATCAATCTCAGATGGTAGAAGACATCCTCGACAATCAAGAACAAAGAAACTTGTATAGTATTGTCCCTAACATCTATATCTTGAGAAGTGGCAGAACTCTCTGAGAACAATTATCAAACACTTGGTCTGCACTATTGCCCAAATACTTCGAATAGTCAGTAGCTGTCAAAAGAAAAAGCAAATAACAATTCTCAGTAGACCACTCATGGACCACCATGATTTTGTAATGCTCCTGCTCCATGGTCGAGAATCTTTCAGCTTCAGATGAAATTATATGAGAATGTGTAGCAATGGTGAAGGAAGAAGAAGATGGTAGATTTGTAATTAAGTAATTTTTTTAAGTTAAGGACACATGTCGCAATCCTGTTAAGTGTGGCATAGACATGTTTTGTGAAATTGGTCAAGTACAAAAGTGGTGTGTCATAGACGTACTTTTTAAAGGTTGATTGTGAAAAGATTTTTCCACTGCAAAATTATCGTTGGGTTTTAGATGCTCTTAGAAGTAAGATGGGGATTCCCGCTTTTGTGCTTCAGCCCTTCAACGTTATAACTTTAACCTTTGGAAGGAAAGAAAGCAACAAAGGATTTGGTGATACACAAACGGGTGGATTCACAACAAATGGCATTCATCAGGGGCAGACAGATCATGGATGCAGTCCTAATAGCTAATGAATGCATTGACACAAGGAAGACAACCAAAGAGCCGGGGATGATATGCAAGCTGGATATCGAGAAAGCATATGACCATCTGAATTGGGAATACCTTCTTAATTCTCTAAGAAGGATGGGCTTTGGAGGAAGATGGATTGGTTGGATAAGATACTGTATTTCAACAGGAAGCTTTTTCCATCCTGATCAATGCGGCCCCAGCTGGCTTTTTTCAATCTCAGAGGGGGCTAAGACAAGGAGATCCCCTCTTTCCGTTTCTGTTCATTATTGCTATGGAAGGTCTTAATGACCTGGTAAAAGTAGTTCAAACAAATGAATGGATTAGAGGATTTAAAGTGAGTAGCAGAGCTGATAACAACATGAGGATTTCACACTTGCAGTATGCTTATGATACCTTAGTGTTGTGTGAAGCTGACAGGGAACAAGTAAAGATTATGAGGGTGATTTTCATCCTCTTTGAAGCAATTTCTCGGCTTCACATAAACTGGCAGAAGAGTTTCATATATCGTTAATGAGGTGACAGAAATTCAAGACTTGGCCAACATTCTGGGGGGACAGTAGGGGAGCTCCCAACTGTTTATCTGGGGATGCCTCTGGGTGCAAAAAGCAAGGCAAAAGGCATATGGAATAATGTACTAGAGAAATGTGAGAAAAAGTTAGCAAATTGGAAAAATCAATACCTGTCCATGGGGGAAGACCGACTCTGATAAACTCTGTGCTTGATGCCATGCCTACTTACATGATGTCCTTATAGCTCCAGTTTATGTAGTAAAGAAAATTGATGCTATGAGAAGAAAATTTCTGTGGGAAGGCAACAGTGAAAACAAAAAGTTTTATTTGGTGAAGTGGGAAGATCTGACTTCCAACAAAAGGGCAGGGGGTCTAGGAATAAAGAATTTAAGAGTGCAAAACCAATGCCTAATGATGAAGTGGCTATGAAAACTTGCGGCAGAGGATCAAACTTTGTGGATAAAGGTCATTAGGGAGAAATATGGAAACGAAGGCAATTGGACAACCAAACCAGTGAGAAGCCCATATGGTGTCAGCTTGTGGAGATCAATTAGAAATCTCTGGCCAAAAGTGTTTAACAAATCATAGTTCAAAGTAGGAAGTGGAAGTAGAGTGTCTCTATGGAATGACAACATGTTAGGACAAGGAACCGTGAAGGGTCTCTTCCCTGACATTCATGAAATAAATAAGCAACAACAAGCAGTTTTAGCAGAGGTTTGGACTGCCCGGGGATGAGATCTCACTTTCAGGAGAATGCTAAACGATTGAGAGATTGACAGCCAGACTGAGTTCTATAGGGTCCTGGAATAGTTCACTGGCATCAATACAAACCAAGACCTTATCATGTGGCAAGGGAATGGGCAAGGAAAGTTCTCAGTTAAGAGTGCGTACAAAGAATACAACCTTGCAAACAATCAAATCGGATGTTGGCCATGGAAGATGATATGGAAAGTCAAAATCCCATATAAGGTCGGTTGCTTCACATGGTTATTGGCAAAAGGTGCAGTCCTAACACAAGATAACTTAACAAAAAGAGGATTTCAACTATGCTCTAGGTGTTACTTATGTGGGGAGCAGGCAGAGACAATCAACCATCTTTTTTTGCATTGCAAGTTCACTATCCAGATATGGAGGATCTTCATTAGTTTAAGGGGAATCCCATGGGCAATGCCGGGAAGAATCCTTGATATTCTAACTAGCTGGAATAAAGAGGGATTTCTTTCGAGAGATAAAGAGAGATGGAGAATTGTCCCAACTTGTATTTGGTGGACAGTATGGGAAGAGAGAAACCAAAGATGCTTTGAAGAAAAGTGCAACAACATCCAGAAGATAAAGATGAAATGTGTAGCTTTGTTTTATTTTTGGTGTAAAGAAAAACTTTTGGAGGACCATGAAGCCATCTTAGATTCCCTAAACTCATTGTAAGAAGGACTAGGAGGAACAATGTTCTCTTTTTTTTTTGGTTTTTGGATAATTTTGGTAAGAACACTCTACACTGTAATTATGAGAGACTTCACATTTTTTTTTGGAAAAGGTAACATTTGTGTATATTAATATAGAAACAGTACATAGATTGTACTGAAAACCGTATTTACAATATGCAAAAGGAAGACTACTGGCCTACAATCCTAGCAGTATTCTAGGACTTCTAGGATCGATTCAGTATCTTCTGGCCACTTTTGTTTACACCAAAAATAAAAAAGTAGAACACAATTCATTTGATCTTCTGTATTGAATTGCTTCTATCCTCAAAACATCTAGAATTCCTCTCCTTCCAGATTGTCCACCATATACATGCAGGGACAGTCCTCCATCTATCTCTGCTTCCAGCTCCAGTTCCAGCTTCATCCCAACTAGTGAGTACTTCGGTAATCTTAGAGGGCATTGTCCATGAAATACCTCTAAGGTTAATGAATATCTTCCAAAGTTGATATGTGATCCTGCAGTGTAGGAATAGATGGCTAACTGTCTCAGCTGTTTCCCCACATAGAAAGCACCTAGAACATAGTGGGGTCCCTCTCTTCATAAGATTATCCTGGGTCAAGACTACCTCCTTTACAAGTAACCAAGTGAAACAGGATACCTTGTAAGGTATCTTGACTTTCCAAATGTGCTTCCACAACCAATTAGTGATCTGTACATTAGTATGATTAAGCAACTTGTATGCCTCATTCACCTTGAAGATTCCTCTGTTTTGGCCCTTTCCACCATAGTGAGTCCCTTCCATTCTGGAGGCCTTTGAATGCTTCCAGTTGCTTGTAGAGTTCAGTCAGCCTCGTCAACTCCCAATCATTTAGCCTTCTTCTAAGAATCAGATCCCAACCTTGAGGGGTCCACATCTCAGCTATTGTCTTCTGTTGGTGTTGAACTAAACCATACATATTAGGAAATAGTTCCATCAAGCTTCCAGATCCCAACCAATTATCCTTCCAAAAAGAAGTTTTGGTACCACTTTCCACTCTGATGCATGATTGGCTCTTCACTATAGGACAGAGCGTTCTGATGGATCTCCATAAACTAACCCCATATGCTATGTTGGTTTCCTTAGAAACCCAGTTGTTTTCCTCTCCATACTTAGCTTTGATGACATTACACCATAGGGATTGAGGTTCTTGAGAGAATCTCCATAACCACTTCATCTTCTTAGCCTTGCTTTGAGTTTTTAAGTTCCCAATGCCTAGCCCACCTTTGTTTTTGCCGATCGTAAGAGAATTCCATTTCACTAAGTGATACCCCTTCTTTTCTTTGTTTCCTTGCCATAGGAAAGATCTTCTGAGCCTATCCATTCTCTGAATAGCACTTACCGGGATGGGAAAGAGTGACATCATGTATGTAGGAAGTGAGTCAAGTACTGAGTTGATCAGAATCAATCTTCCTCCCGTCGATAAGTACTAAGCTTTCCATCTGGATAACTTCTTCTCACATTTTTCCATGATTGTGTTCCATATCTCCTTAGACTTAGATTTAGCACCTAAAGGCATGCCCATGTAGATAGCAAGAAGAGATCCTACTACACCTCCCAAAATCAGTGATAGTTGCTCCATCTCAGGTACGTCATTGATTGGGTACGGATGACTCTTTTTCTAGTTGATATGCAATCCTGAGATTCCTTCAAACAAGACCAGGATGATTCTCAAATACCTCAACTGCTCTTTTTTTGCATCACAAAAAATTAAAGTGTCGTCAGCATATTGGAGATGTGTAATCACCAGATTGTTGTTTCCCGTTCTTGCTACCTTAAACCCTTTGATCCAACCATTGATTTTTGCAGTTTTGATCATGTTGTTCAGCCCCTCCATAGCAATTATAAAGAGAAAAGAAGATAGGGGATCTCCTTGTCTGAGCCCTCTGTGAGCAGGGAAGAAACCTTCTGGGGATCCATTGATGAGAATGGAAAATTTAACTGAAGATATGCAAGCTCTCATCTAATTTCAGCATCTTTAACAAGAAACTCCAGTTGACATGATCATATGCCTTCTCAATGTCTAGTTTACACAGAATTCCTGGCCTTTTAGTTTGTTTCTCGAGTCTACTGCTTCATTGGCTATTAGAACATCATCAATTATTTGTCTTCCTTTGATAAAAGCCATATGCTGTGCTTCCACCAATTTGTTAATCACCCTTTTGAGTCTCTCTGTTAGAATCTTCAAAAGCAGCTTATAAAAGCTACCTATTAAGCTTATAGGCCTGAAGTCCCTGAGTTCCTTGGCTCTAATCTTCTTTGGAATCAAAGCTATGCAAGTTGCACTGTAACTTCTTTCGAACATCTCCTGAGAGTGGAAATTATGGAGGGCTCCCATGATATCTTGTTTCAAGATCTCCTAGCATTTGATGAAGAAACCCATAGTGTATCCGTCAGGTCCTGGAGCCTTATCTGTTGCACATAGCTTCAAACAAGCTAACACTTCTTGTTCTGCAAATTTTTTTTGCAAGAGCTCTTTTTCTTCAACTGATATTGAGGGGCAGTTGTCGAAATTTATTTCAGGTCTCCATCCCAAAGCTTCAGAATAAAGATTCTTCTAGAATTCAATGATCTCAGATTTGATACTCCCTGGTTCCTCAATTGTTTCATCATTCACCACTAGTTGATCAATGTTATTGCATCTTTTTCGCGCATTAACAGTTTGGTGAAAAAACTTAGTGTTCCTGTCTCCTTCCTTAAGCCACAGAGCCTAGATCTTTGTCTCCATGCAACTTCTTCATTTTTCAGATGCTCCTCATATTCCATGAGAGTAGAAGCCTTCCTCGCAGATTCCTCCTCAGTCAAAGCTCTTGTTTCTTGAATGACATTAAATGCTGCCATGTGTTTTAGCAGCTCAGATCTTTGAACCCCCAAGTTTCCGTGGCTACTTTTGCTCCATTCTCTGAGTTTGCCCTTTAAAGCTTTGAGTTTACATGCTAACACATAATTTGGCCTCCCCTGGAAGTCAAAAGAGGTCCACCATTCTTTGATCCTGTCTACAAAACCTTCAGTATTCAGCCACCAGTTATCAAACTTGAAGTAGGATTTGGTCTGCTCCCAGTGTTTTGGAAAGCGTTAAGCGCAAAAAAGCGACGAGGCCTCACTTCACCGAAGCGAGAAGCGAAGCGCGCGTTTTTTTCATGTGAAGCACAATTTAACACATAAATAAAAAAAATAAAATAGGCATAGATAAATCACTAAGAACTCATTAAAAATAACATACTAAGCAAAACAGTGAGCCGAAAACAGCAAAATAGAGCCAAAAACAGAAAAACAGAAAACAGAGCAATAAAACCAAAGAAACAGAGCATAAACCAGAAAACAGAGCATAATTTTAGGGCACAAAAACATAGCAGAAAACAGAAAAACAGAGCATAGTTTTAGGGCACAAAAACAGAGCAAAAAAAATAGAAAGAAGAAGAGACAAATAGGGCAGAAGGAGTCGGACACTAAAGGCAATAGAAAGTGAAAAAAAATAGAAAGAAAAAGAGAAAAAAGGAGTCGAAGAAGAAAAAGAAGAGAGAAGAAGAAACTTACAGAGAACTGGAGAAGAAGCAGTCGCAGTCGTCGCAACAGAGGAGCGTATGCTTATTTCGCAACTGATGGTTTATTTGCCAAATTTTAAAAAACAAAACCCTAGCAGATGCCTTCACGTTGCTTAAGCACGCTTTTTGCGTTTTTTTCATCGCGGCGCTTTCGCTTAAGCGATTAAAGCGTGCGCCTTTTGTATGTGAGTCGCTTTTATGGCAGAAAAGCGATAGGGTTGCGCCTCGCATCGCTTCAGCGCTTAAAGCGAGAAGCGTGCGCTTTTAATAACATTGTCTGCTCCCAAGACCCACACTGTAAAGAGATAAGAACATGGTCGTGATATCAGCCTTTGTAGGATTACTTGTTTTATGTTCCTGAATCTGTCATCCCAGTCTTCTGTAATTAGGATTCTGTCAATTCTGGATGCTGTGGTGTGATTATCTCCTTTGAACCAAGTAAATGTACCCTATTCTAATTGAAGATCAATAAGTTCCATGTCTTCGATAAAGTCTGAGAACTCCACCATAGCTCTAGACCTTCCGTTGCAATTCCTTTTTTCAGAAGGAAATCTGGTAACATTGAAGTCACCACAAACAACCCAAGGCCCTTCCATCAATTCTCTTACTGCCCCTATTTCCCCCATACATCTCTCCTCTCAATGTCTCAATTTGGGGCATATACTTTTGTGATATGACATGCAAAGTTTTGCAAAAGGGCCTTAAATTTACATGTCATTGTATAAGCTCCTATTTGTAACACCGTTCCCAAACTCTAATATCCCATAACATTGCAATAACTCCTCTTGTACCACTGGCTTCCAGACATGCATACCTCACCCATCTCCCTCACCAAACTTGACTAGTTACCTCCTTTATATCCCCCTCTAATTTGTTTCCTGAAAGCAGATAATATCTGCCTTCCACTCCCTCACAAGACTTTTTATAATCCTCCTCTTAGCCAAATCGTTCAAACCCCTAACATTCCATGATATTAAATTAATCAACATAATTCAATAACTGGCAAAATGTTCCCCCTACCTCTTTTTCCATTACTTTTGAACTTGACATCAAAGGAAACTAGATCTTTCAACTCCTTCTTTCCTTTAAATCCGTTTTTGTTTTCTGAATCTGATTCCATCCTTCTACTTGGTCTACAAGACTACAACTGTCGAGTTGCATTAGCAGCTTCAAAGCTTCTTCTTCATGCCCCTGAAAATCCACCCCAAACATCTTACTCAATCGGATTAAATTCTGATGAACCCATAGTGTTGCATTCATCTCTTTCTATGGGAATGAGTTGTGGTGCTGAACAGAGATGGGAATAGCATCTTCGACTCCCCAATCTTCGTCGTTTCTCCATGAAGTAAGTTGGCTTAGTTGATGTTGCTGCCCAGATTCTGCTTTTGAATGGTCTTCTCCCACACAGGTAATGGCCATATCATCAACTATCTTATCTCCCTGTAAACCTGCCCCAATTTCTTCTTCTGTCACCATGCATATAATTGAGTTTTCAGTGTGGTTTGTCGTTTTTTCAGAATCCTCGACAGTTGACGGTTTGTTTTTTGGATTGGGATACTGTTTTACGGTAGAAGCAGTCCTTATTTCTTCTAAGCAGCATTCGAAAGTTTTGTCTTCTGAGGGCCTATGATGAAAGGCATTAAAAATGACTTGAGCTGAAAAAGAGGCCCAGATGATATTACTGACCCATCTCTAAAGGAGCCCATCAGATCCCTTTCTCTTACCCTATCTGCATGCCTAGCACATGCCTCCCTATTAAATTCAAAGCAGCTTTTACTGTTCCCCATGTCCACAGCCAGTTGGCTGTCATTCCCATTAAATACGCAGGGGGTCTTTACCCTTAGGTCTTCCAAAGTTTTCGACCCACCGGATAAAACAGTGTCCTTTCTCACCTCCGGCGACTCCACCAATTCCGACGAACTTAACTCAAACTGAGTTTGCTTTTCCGTCCATATTGGAATAAAAAACTTTACCCCTTCTCTTTCTATGATAACCTCTGTCGGAATATTTCGACCTGTCACCGGCAATTTCA
This sequence comes from Nicotiana undulata, assembly GCA_005239495.1. Classification (NCBI taxonomy): domain Eukaryota; kingdom Viridiplantae; phylum Streptophyta; class Magnoliopsida; order Solanales; family Solanaceae; genus Nicotiana; species Nicotiana undulata. The sequence goes on from ML259170.1 coordinate 71,415, forward strand.
ATCCTAGCCCACTTCATGTGATTCTTGAGTTCCGTCTCTTCCTAAGTAGCTATCCACCCACCACAGAGTTCACCTATTTCTTTGAAGATCTTTTGTGACCACAGGTGCATAGGCACTCCCATGGCTCTGATCCAAGTAGTTTTAACTAGAAGAGAGTTAGGGATACAACCTGCAATGGGGTTCCACCATTCTAGAAAAAGTCTCTGATTCTTCCATCACCATTCTCCTTGAATGATTTGTTCAACCATGTTCCTGTTTGGGAACTCGAAGAGATACAGGTCCCCAGCCATGTCGTACATATTCACCCCCGAAAGCTTTGCTCCATGCAACAGAAACCCATCTTCTGATATCTGCTAGGGTGGGTGTCTCCTTGACTTCCTTCCCAAAATATCCAATGACACATCTTTTCAGAAGTCCATTATCCTTCACTCTAGGTATATCCACGATCTTTATAGTTCCATTTAATATGTTGCCCTGAGTTCCACGAGGAATGTTAGGTTGCCATTTACTCTCTTTAACTGCTTTGGCATATGGGTAGTTTGCTTAAGTGATTCTAGGTGGGGTTGGGATAATTAATTGAGGTTCACATTTAATGAAACTTCACATTTTCAGTGAAGTCTTTATATTAATATACAAATTGTTACCTTCTCAAAAAAAAAAAAAAACAACAAAGGAGAAGTGATCATCATGCTTTTATCATTATTGAATGACGAGGTTATAAGTTTATAGATTATTGTGGATCTCTGCTCCAAGGACAGAATCTACCTTCACAAAGAAACTCAAGTAATCAAACTTAAACTTTTCTAGAGCCTATTTTTGCTTCATCACGGCTGAGTTCAAATCGGGAAAACTGTTCTGTTTTGGGGATGGTGGTGACCAGAAAGCTACTAATGTTGATATAGTAGAAAGATCGTTTTATTAACTTCTCGGGAAACTAAACCCTGTAAATGTTCTGTGCAGTGGAGCATGAAGTACTGGAAAAAGAAAGAGGAAGACTACGAGCATTGTACAAGCAGCAGCAACTGCCACTGTCGCAGCAGCAACAGCAACAGCAATCATCTTCCAGCCATCGACGCACGACAAGTAGGGATCTTGATCAGCAATTTGCAGACCTGTCGTTGAAACACAAAGAGGGTTTTGGCCAACTTCACATGTGACTGTGACTGTAGCTAGGACTTTGATCACATCTTGACTCTCCCTCAGCTGATTTTGCCTGGCCAGTGACAAAATTATACTATTTTTATTGTTCTAGATAAGAAAGAGGCCGTCCTTGTACCCTCTCTCAATGGCTTTGCCTTTTTCACCTTCTGGCGGTGATTCTAATTTCTGTATTGTTATGTACCCTCAGCTTTGTTAAGCAAGTGAACTCTTTATCTGCACCTGGTGGTCAATGCTAGGAATAGCATTTGTGGCAGTTGGCTCACCTGAGGTGGTTAAATCCGGCATGATTTCTCCTTTTTATGTTTAAATTCATTAGTTTCTCATCAGCTTTCTATGTTGTAACATTTCCCTGCTATTGGTTCCACCATTTTTACCTTGGGTACATTTTCATGAATATTGACTTGTAAGCATTAATATAGAGCTCCATCAGCTCATTATTTCCTTCTTATGTAAGCTATGAAAGCATTCTGTTTTCCCAATTATCAATATTACTGCAACAAAACCAAACACTCTTTTATTTTGCTTCAGGCATCCGTCATGCTAAACTCATGGGTCCAACTAGTCAGGGTTAACGCAGCGTAAGGGGGTAAAGCAGAGGCGGATTTAGGATTTTAAGACCATGGGCGCACCACTAAAAGATAGGAGAAAAAAAAGTATTAAGTGAGAATCAATCCTGTTCCTTTGGGTAAATAACTCTGTATTCAACCAAGTGCACCATTTAGCCTTTATGAAGTACAAGGGTTAGCAGATAATATTAGCCAAATTCTAAAAAATACAAACATAAAATTCCTAGTTAGATAGAAAGATTTTTGGTTCACGTGCTTCATAATCTAGGCTATAAATCTGCCCCTGGGGTAAAACATTCCTACCAAGATCGAGTTGTCCATCTCGAGAGCTTGAACTCGAAACCTTTGGTTACACATCTCCTAGTGGTAAAACCAAACCTATTGAATGGTCAAGCGATCTAGCTTGGAGTAATTCTTCGCTAAATGATACGTATCCCATTGCTCAAGAGCTACATGATTCAATACAAGAGAAAAAGAAGACTGAAACAGTATATATTGCTGGACAAATGTTGAGGATACATTACTGAAAGAGCAATAAAAGAAACAAAGAATTAAGATTTGTCGGTGATTCACCAGTTATTTTTCATCGATTCCAATCTAGTTGTCTATAGTTTAAATGAATTCTTAATAGAAAAAGAGTTTGGATTGATGACCAAAACTTGAACTGATTAAGTAAACCTTGAATTCGGCCTAGTACACCATATCAAGAGCTAGCAACAGTATACTTGAATTCCTGATCAATTCAATTGGCATATATATCAGAAAAGGTGCATTAACCATGAGAGAAGTCCTAGATATCCATATCTTCAATCTCCTTCTTAAGAGTACCTTCCTTGGTTGAAAAAAGAAGGGTTTTATTTATTTATTTAATTTATATAGAGTACTTTTATGTCATTTCTGAATACATGAAAAAATTATTAATCTATTATATATATATATATATATATATATATATAATCGAGGACGCCTAAGGCCGGTGACGTGGCACTCTCAAATAGAAGCAATTGAATTTTCTCCGCGTTAGTTCTTTTTTTGCAATTTAAACCTTCAAATAATAGAAGCAAAACGCTTGACATAACTGCTCATACCCGCTCTGCTTCGAAAAAACATTTTCTGTAAATTTTCAATCCCGATTTCCCTCTTCAATTTTCCCCAGACCTCTGACTTTGTGAATTAATTTCTGTAAAGTCAACTACATATGCCTTCTTTGTCTATCTCTTATTTGGAGGAAGCGAAAAAACAATTATGTTTCCTTCGACGCCAATGAGGATATCCGAACACCATCACCCGACCACTAATTCAGGTATTCGCTCCATAATTGCTGGTCTGTAATCCTTTCAAAGTTTAATATTTATCATTTACACCTTATTCTTATATATTAGACTCTTACTAACTTGTATGAACCCTAATCAAATTGTATAGGTGTGAACAAACAAGTATGAAAAAACACAGTCAAAACTATAAGGTACAGTCCAAACCTTCTTCGCTATTGTGTTTTTTCTCCAAATCAGAACTCATAATGTCAGTTTTCTATAAAAGGATAATTTTCCCCCTAATTAATAATTAAGGATGTACAAATTCTATAACACTTTCAAAAATCTAAAGAATCTTCAGTACTATGATTTTTTCACAATTGATACTAATTGTGTCGCTGATATGAAGATGTTATATTGCTAATAATTTTTTCCGAGCAAAGTAGAAGAACAATGTCTTTCAATATTCTACGATACTATAATTTTTTCCTAGTGTTTGAATACGAGAGATGGGCATTGTCGAACGCTCTCGTTCCCAACTTGTTAACTTTCATTGTTATGGCGCGCGACACGAGATCTTTTTCTCCTGTTCTTTATCAGCGAGTTCTCTGAGCTACAACACTGTCTACGAGCCGGGTTCGACAAAACTAAGTAACTTAGGGTCAAACTATGTATTGTATTTCAAAATTCACCCAATAAGCTGTCTTTTAGGTTTATGTATATGGTTGAAATCGGGTATGTCCGATTTCGTAGGCTCGAGGAGCTGCCTCAAGGATAAGCTCATAATGGATCTGGCTTGAGCTCGATGGCAGAGTATGGAGTGTGAAGATCGAAGCTCTCGCTGAGGATCGAGACTGAGCATGACCGACGTCGAATAACAGAATGACGAGACATTAGCAATCGATCGAAGATCTCGGTGAAAATCCAAGAACAGATCGAATCAAGCGGTTATTGACATCCATCATGGGATTTGTTTCCGTTATTAGAGTTGTACCTTATTTAGGATTCCTCTACTATATAATATACACGCATCTCTCTATTTTTACTTACTATTCACTGTTGTTCTTTACTATTCTTATTACTCGATCTCGAGACCACCCCAAATCGAGGTCGAAAGTATTGCATAACACTGGTTTGATTTATTTTACTGTCCATATTATTCATTTAATTCATCATTTATCAATTGGTATTGAATTAGATCACGTATCCTTAAAACCACAATACAAGCTTAATTGTTACTCGAAATTTAGGGTAAACAGTTTGGTGCCCACTTTGGGGCTAAGGATAATAGTGATTGTTCAGTACTAATTCTAGTAAAACACACTATTTTACGTTAGTTTCTTGTCAAGAAGTTTTGCTTTCAGGTTGAAACATGTCAAACTCATAAAATGCATCCACACACGGTGACAATGGCCTCAGACTTCACGGTAAAACAAAAATGTGATTGCTCCAGGGATCGAGGTGCCACAGGCTGATCTCGAAGGAGTACCGCCCATCAACCCAGTCGACGTCAGTTTGCATGTTGCTCTGAATGCTGACTTAGGCGCAAATCCCGATGAGAGTGTACGCAGGGAAGGCCGAACTGATGGCCGAGGTACACATGGCATAGGAGACGAAGGAATCAGTCTCCAAATGATATTAGAAATGCTTCAGGCTCAACAAGCCATCATTGCTCAGTTATAAAATCGGCACAAAGCTCCAAATAGCATCGAGCCGGAGACTACTCGGCATACCGAGCCAGTACCGGAAAGAACGAGTGATAACACATCGAGGACCGATCCTGCTGTAACGAAGATACTCGAGGAGCTCACCAATAGAACTGAATCAGGAGAGAAAAAGATCGAAGCCAATTATAAAAAAATGGAGACTTACAACTCCCGGGTTGGTTAGATACAGGGGGCACCACCAATCTTAAAATGAATGGATTCGAAGAAGTTTGTGCAAAAACCATTCCCTCCGAGTGCGGCTCCGAAGCCGATTCCAAAGAAGTTCCGTATGCTTGACATACCCAAATATAACGGGACCACTGACCCAAATGAGCATGTTACCTATTAAACATGTGCCATTAATGGTAATGACTTGGAGGACGACGAGATCGAGTCTGTGTTGTTGAAAATGCTCGGAGAGACCCTATCGAAGGGAGAAATGATTTGGTATCACAACCTACCACCAAATTCCATCGTTTCATTCACAATGTTGGCGGATTCTTTCGTAAAAACACATGCCAGGGCCATAAAGGTCGTAACAAGGAAATCCGACTTTTTAAGGTGAGACAGAGGGATAATGAGATGCTAAAGGAGTTCGTGTCCCGATTCCAAATGGAACGCATGGAGTTACCACCGGTCATAGATGATTGGGCCGTTCAGGATTTCACCCAAGGGTTGAATGAACGGAGTTCGATAGTATCACGACAATTGAAACAAAATTTGATCGTGTACCCAGCTGTAACCTAGGCGGACATTCACAATCGATATCAATCAAAGATTAGGGTCGAGGACGACCAATTGGGAGCTCCTTCCAGTTCAGTACCTCCAAACAGGTCGACAGGTAAAAATCAGAGGGACATCGATAGAGAACCAAGGTTGAATAAAGCTCGGGACCAACCATACATTGTAGATCGAAGGAATAACGGTCCAGGATGCAATTCCACCCGGAACGATCGAAGAAGAGATCGAGGAAAAAATTCTCGAGGACTTGTGAGCAAGACTGGTTTCGATAAGTATGCAGATCCCGCAGAAGCACCTCAGCTATCAGAATATAATTTTAGCATTGATGCATCAGGCATAATATCGGCTATCAGAGACACTAGGTGGCCCAGACCTATACAGACCGATCCTTCTCAAAGGAACCCAAATTTAATGTGTAAGTATCATGGCACACACAGTCATATGACCGAAGATTGCAGGCAATTGAGGGAGGAGGTAGACCGTCTATTCAACGTGGGGCACCTTCGAGAGTTCCTCATAGATCGAGCTAAGAACCTGTCACGACCCCAAATCCTAACAGGTCGTGATGGCGCCTATCGTGGAACTAGGATATCCAACCATCACATTACTATGCATTTGTTCCACTATAGTAATTCACAATTCAATAATAAACAGCAAACATAGCATAACATAATTTATTTAAGTCTTAGCGCCCCGATAATAGTCTCAACAACTCTAAACAAAACCTCCCAAGACTGGAGTCAACATGGTCACGAGCATCTACGAAATAAAACTAACTCTGCTAATGTCTTAAATAAGTCTAGGAATGAAATGCTAAAACTAATTAAGGAAGGGAATGGAAAAGCTGTGGACGCTGGACAGCTACCTCGAAATCCCGTAAAAGTGCAGCTAACGAACAGTGACAGCTACTGCTCCGAGACGGTACCTGGATCTATGCACAGAGGCACATGGAGTAATGATGAGTACGCCAACTCAGTAGTAATGAAAATAAATCACAGTCTGAGAAAATACGTAACACATAGCATAGATACACCAATTCACAAAAACAGTAAAACACCAAGTCACCGCAAAGTATTCATCACATTCATAAATTTGAATGTCGTTTTCCAGAAATCCTTTGAAACAAGTATAATTTTTCAACATATATCTCAGTAAAACTCTCATTAAAATCAATTTGAAAACGAAGTGAATCATAGTTCAAAAACTCAGTAAAATCATCATAAATCTGCCCCTCATGCCATAATCATTTCTCGTAACAATTTCCCCTCAGTACCTCACCATCACTCAGTATCAGCCCATTAGGCAACCTCACAGTCACTCGGTATTAGCCCATTAGGAAACCTCACAATCACTCGGTATTAGCCCATCAAGCTACCTCACAATCACTCAGTATTAGCCCTGCGGGCAACATCATTCATTATCTACCTGCGCTCACTAGGGGTGTGTACAGACTCCGGAGGGGCTCCTACAACCCAAGCGCTATAACAAGCCACATCATGTCATAAATCACTCACAATATTGGCCCTCGGCCTCTCTCATATCATATCATTCTCACAATATTGGCCCGCAACCTCACTCAGTCAGACACTCGACATGCCATTCAGGCCATAAATATACCGGGTTCTCAACCCAAAAATAGTGTTTCATTTTCAATAAATAGTATCAAAATACTCTAAGTGTCAAAACAATTATCAAGAAAAGACTGAGTGAAAATCATAACATATTAAGTGAGGAAAATAGTAAAAACAGCCCCAAGGGGTAAACAAATCGACACTAGGCCTCAAACATGGCTTACAACCCAAATTATATCAAATATATATCAATACTATTAAGCATAGACTTAAAAATCGGGTTCGCAACTCAATAGTTGCCTAAATAGGGAATATATTTCCAAAGTTCAAATCTTTGCATTCCAAAACCCGTGAAAGGGTGCAGAGTCCGGGGTTTCATACCCTCAGGATAGGATTTAAAGACATTACTTACCTCAAACTAGCCCGAAAACTATTTCGCAATACGCTTGCCTCTCGAATCAACTCCCGAATGCTCCAAATATACCAAGTTCAGATTTTTATCATCAAATTATGCTTAAGGAATGAATTCCAATTGAAAAATATCAATTTTAGCTCAAAATCCAAAATCGGTCAAAACCCGACTCCCGGGCCCGCATCTTGGAACTCAGAAAGTTTTATACCAAAATGTTCTTCATCATCTCACGAGTCCGTACATATAAAGAACGCGAAAATCAGAGTTTGTTTGACCCCTCAAATCGACCCCTAAAGGTCTCATAATCTCAAGCCCTAACCCCAACTTTTTCTACTGATTTTCATGAATTAAACACTGAGATTATGTTCCTTAATCACCTATAATCGAATTTTAAGGTCCAAAATACTTACCTCTATGATGAACACTGATTTTCCCTCTTCAAAATCGCCTCAAAAGCTTCTTCCCGTTCAAAAATGGTGTTAAAATAGGTTATGGTCGCGGAAGGGTTTTAATGTAACTGCCCAGTTATTTATGCACTGCGATCGCGGAAGTACTGTCATGGGCGGATTTCCAGCCATGCCCCATGACCCCTTGGACGCGCCCCGTGGCGTCCTAG
>MDKH01182652.1:0-32635 GCA_005239495.1 Nicotiana undulata
CCGTGGGATTGTGACACCCCGGTTTTGGGAGTTTACATTATTTCATGATTGTTATGTTCTTACCTTCCACATTTAAAGTTTTCATTATTTTTATTAGCAATGCTTAAAGGATTCTGTTGGGAATTGGTTGAAATTGACGAGTTAGGATTTTATTCCGTGTTAAATGATTATAAATTGCTATTGCAAGATATACGTTGGTTGGCTTAGCGGGTTCAACGTTAGGCGCAGTCACGGCCTAAAGGGTGGAAATTCGGGTCGTGAAAAATAACATCCTATAGAAAGAACTTCTAGGGGTTGATAATTAAGATTGATTTTATTGTACTTTATCTATAGGCATGTCACCTATAGCAGTGCAACGAAGCAAAGTAATTGATTAGTTGATTAACATCCTATAGTCATGTAATCTAAAGGAGCAACATACTAAGAGCAATATAAGCGATTGGTTAATTGATTAGTTGGAACCCTATAGACATGACCTAGATGAGAATTATCAAAACATGAGTTATTGTATCCTATAGGCATGCGGTCTAAGTGTGCACAATAGTAAACCTTGAAAAAAGTATAACAAATACTTTAAACATGCTTTAGACAAGTTGAGTGAAGTGTGTGTGATTTCCTATAAGCATGATTTCTATGAGTGTGCGGAATCGGAACACGTCAACGAATATCAAACAAGACAGTTAAATCCTATAGGCAAGTTTTCTACTCGTTCATGCGAAAATTAGAATTCCCCAACCTCTTTTCCACTAATCTCCCCATCGTTTGCTTACAAATTATTACATGACAAAATATAAAAGAAGAAACAGACACAAATATTACAAAACCGATATGATTACAAGCCTAACAAATAAGAGCAGACTCAAGAAGCGTAACTCAGCATTGCTTGGGCCTTCAACATACTTTTTCACTCGAATAGTAGGCCCATATTCAAACACTTCCCGAAACAAGAGAGTATGTCCATTCGCATAATCCAAAGTCATTCATGGACTCATATACATCACAATAATTACAGTATTGACCACAACCAAATAAATTAGTGGACCACATGGAAATCAACTAGACAGTTCCAAAGCAACACTTCATAGAGATATTTAGCTGGATTCAAGAACACATGGGCATTTCAAAAGCAAAAGTGACATATTTGATTAAGCAAGGAACATGAACTAGGAGAATCAATAGACTTGATTTCAACACGGCAGTTTGGACATGGAAAACTAATAACATGGCTTAAATCACTAAGCAAGTGAGAGCATGCTAGATATACATAACATCATGAGACTTGACGGAACATGCGATTAACAGGGTAGGCACACACAAGATGCATATGTTAAGCTTTCCAAAGAGAGTCTAGGGTAGAACATCGTTCAGAATTAATCCAAAAGAGATTTTATAACTATGAATCTAAGTGAGAAAGGTCTGATAGAGTCAAGGCAGAGCATGACAATCACACATAGTAAACAAATAGACAGACATGATCTATAGCAGCTAACAAGAATCTCAATTGTGTTGAGTATAACACAAAGGTTCCCTAGTTCAAAATATTATAGTAGAAGACATTGCCATATAAGGTCAAGTTGAACAGACATATTTCAAAACATAAACCATGCACAATGCAGACATCTAATTGTATTAGGAACCCAGGTGATACTAAAGAATACAGAGTTACCTAGACACCATATTGAAATTCTTCAAATCATATGTTAGTTAAAGCGTACGATTCATATAGACAAGGACAACAACAAATCCCACATAAAGGGCTAAAAAATTATTAACACAAATTTTGGGTAGGCAGTAATCCATTAGAGTGTCAGGGAAAGTGTTCAAATAAAGATACAATGTTAAATAGTCAATGCGAGAGACTAGGCATTCACAAACACAATAACTTCTAACAAGTGTCATAGCGCAAAAATAATCTTCTAATCATGCTAACTTACAAAAATCCAGATGAAGAATTACAAGTGAAAAAAATCAAATAAAATGTCGACATAATACCATATTGGCTTAGAAAGGCCAAATAACAGGGATATTCAGAAGCACGAACACAAACAAAAATAGGGGCGGACCCACATGGAGTCAAGAGGGTTTAAATGAACTCGCTTCGTTAAAAATAACACGGTACATATATGTATATCTTCTCTTTCTCCGAAGATATGTTGTTATAAAATATATTTTGAACCCACATGAATGAAGGAAAGTGGTCAGCCCAATGGTGAAGTGGGTTCAAATTTTAAAAGGGTCTTGAGTTCGTAAACTACCAGCAACATTATACGCATATACTATTCTTTTTCTACTCAGATACAACTACACAAATCATTTTTATATATATACACAATTAGAGAAAGAGAACTACGATGTTTACTTATTTGCCTTAATTAGTTTGTCATTAGTTTTTTTATTACTAATCTAGAGTTATTACTTTTTATAACAATTTGTGACTTTCAGTAAATAAATTGACTGTCTTCTTAGTTAATTAGTTTATGTTGAGTCATTAATATTCTATTCCATTTACTTTTTTCTCAAATTTCCATCAATTTGTGTTTACATATTATTCTTAGAGACTTAAATTTCTCTTTACCAATTAATCTAAGTTTTAATTTAGTTACAAGAAAAGTATCATGATGTTAGTTAAATTTGAGTTTAGTTTAATTCTTGTTTGTGATATTTTAAGTTTAAATATTTTTATAAAAGCATTGTTCTAATTTGAATTTTTAATTTGATAATTAAATTTTAAAATTTGATGAAGAGATTTTACTCTCCAGTATCTTTCAAGTTGCCACGATCAAGCTCATACTCTCAAATTTCTCCTCTCCTGGAAGAAATTTTGAACCAATTAAAGTAACAACCCCATTCCTCTAAAAAAATAAAGGCAAAGAGTAGATCTGAAATCTTTAAAGGCTGATCCAAAAGAAAAAAATATCCATTATGGACTATCATCCAAGTGAGCTTGACGAGAATAGAACAACATACCTCCGAAAAATTCCTTACCAATCCCGAAATCATAAATTTCCTCGAAGAACGTAGTTTTAATAATGTATTTTAATTTTTAATATATATTAATAACAATTTATTTTGTTGAGTTCTTAGTACATTTATTCTTCACATGTTGAACCCGCTTGATAAAAATCCTGGGTCCGCCACTGAACAGGAAAACATAGTTGAGAGAGAGCTTGAGCACTTACCAGGTCGCAAATCTAACAACAAATAGGAAAAAATCACCAAATACCAGTAGCAAAATAAGAATAGCAACATGAATCCCATCACTTCCTAGTGTGTCAGAGTTCACAGGAGCTTCGAACGAGCCCCGAGCAGTGCTCGCACTAGAGAGGTAATCAGAACTAATTCTGGTGGCCTTGGCTTTCAGCCTGCACAACCAAAACTACAGAAATTATAGAAGAATGATAGTATGAGGGTAATAGTAGTGGTAACAGTATTCAAGTGATAGTCGTTCTTGCAATAGTCGTTCAGACTTAGAGGGAAAGGGGGTTTATGTAAGGGTAGAAATTGAAAGAACAAACATGAAAAACAATCAATTAAGCACAAATAAGGAAAGAACATATCACATGCAAATCAAAATCAGTAAAGGAGATGGAGAGTCTCAAACCCTAATTAAGGTTCAATCGTATGAATATCGCACCAAGAGTGCAAATCGCTCTTTGTTGAGCATATATAGACGAAGTAACGCCCAAAATTAAATATTCGAGTCATTACAGCCCGATCTCAGAAGTGATACTTGCCAAACTTAGGCAAATACCTAAGTAACACCATAAAGGACGACCAATAATGAGAGAAGATTAATAAGGTAAGTATATCATAGGTAGACTCCATTTCTGGGTTTGAATCGGAGATGCAACATCGACTAGGGTTTCTAGGAAAAGAAGAGACGATAAAAGGATTTGGGAGCAATTGTATCACTGTCTTCGAGGAATGGGCATTAGGGTTGGGTATGGATATATAAGGAAAGAAGGGAGAGAGGATTATGAGTCGTTGATCAAATATGAGAGATCAACGACTGTGATTTTAAAGAGAAGGATGGGTGCGTGTCAATTAGGTCCCGACCGGGTTTATTAAAGGGTTGTTTGGTTTTGGCAGGTAAAGGGTGAGCTGGGGTGGGCCAAGGGTTTTGGCCCATATTTGGTCCGAAATCAGTTGGGCTATAAAATTAAATATTTGAAATTTATTAAAAATAACTTATAAAAATAATTAATAAATAATAAAAATATTACTTATGCTGTAAAAATGATTGAAAATATTAGCTTAGCATTATAAAAATATAAAAAAGTTATTTTAGAATAAACAATGCAAATAATGTAGTCATGTATAGAATGTAGGCTATTATTGCAAAATTATAAATAGGTCAAAAATACAAATGTAATTATATAAAATGAAATAAAAATGTTATAAAGCATATATGTGAGTGCAACAACAACAACAACAACATACCCGGTATAATCCCACAAGTGGGGTCTGGGAAGGATAAAGTGTACGTAGACCTTACCCCTACCTGGGGAGGTAGAGAGGTTGTTTCCGATAGACCCTCGGCTCAAGAGAAGGTAGAAAGGAAGAAAAGGGAGAGGAAGAAGAGAAGTAAGATAGGTGAGGGGAAGCATATATGTGATTATAAAGCATATATGTGAGTGCAAAATAATAAATTTGGATTATTAAGTCTTCTCAAAATAATTTGAAAGAGTAATTAATAAATATTTGAATAATTTAAATGCAAGAAAATCAATTAAAGTCTTAAAAATTATGAAAAATTATAGAAAAAACTTATATGACCCTTGTAAATTGGTGATAATGCAAAAATGTTATTTTGAAAGTATATTTGACATTTATAAGAATATGAAGGCAACATTAGGTATCAACACCAACATTATTTGATATTTTTGAGTTATTTTTGGCTAGTTTCAAGCCGTTTGGGGGTCGATTCGTGCGGGATGGCGTATCTAGAGTTTTGATTTGGCTTACTTGAGGTAAGTATCTTACCTAAACTTGGTTGAGACACTAGTTTCATAAGTTATTTATGTTATCTACGTGCTAAGGGAACACATGTGTGGGGTTGAGCCCATGTGCGTGCATCGAGGTACTCGTGCCAGTGCTTAGGCCATGATATGCCTTAACTTTATTGCTAAGCTCCATGTTGTGATATTTTTTTTATTTGTACCCCTTTTGTGAGCTATGTGAATCATGTTTGAGGTTACATAGAGGTTAAATCTCCTGATTGGACATGATATTTTTACTTCCGTGATAAAATTGCTCGATTGGTGCTATGATAGCACACTTCGCACATGCATACACTTTAACATGTCACTTATACCAGTCCGTAAATATGAAATTTGATATCCATTGTTCATTAAACTTGCATATCTACTTCTGTGTGATATGGATTGGATTGTTAGCACGTGACCATGCCGTGCGGATTCTGATTGTTAGCACGTGACCACGTCGTGTTGATTGTTACTGTTAGCACGTGACCATACCGTGCAGATTGTGGTTGTTAGCACGTGACCATGCCGTACTGATTGTGATTATTATTGGCAGGTGAGTTGTCCGTGCATCGCATGGATAAGGAGCCACCCCCCTAGGGTCGCTCTCTCATGTTTCTCTCTTGATGGTGCACACGGATTGTGAAACCGACAGATTTCTACTTGATGTGGACTTTGGAAAAGCTGATCGGTGGTTTAGTTCGGTTATTGTTCTTCTAAGGAAAATTGGCCGGTGTTTGAGTTGGTTATTGCATTTCTCCTATACTTGCAATTTCCTTTGATGTATACATGATTTTTGTTGCATGACATCTTATCTCTATTTGCTAGCTCCGGAATGTACACATACCTTTATGCGTATCTTCTTTATATGCCACATTACTTGATGAGATGAGACACGATACAAATCTTCTCTATATGTGAATCTGTATGACTTGACTTGCTTAATCACACATATTGTGTTTATATGTTGGGTGGTAATGGGAAAATAGCATGTTACGTAATCTTTGGGCACTGATGAGTTTTTATTTGTGGTTTATGACTTGATAATATTCTTGTTACGTAATCAAATATTTTAAACTTAACCCCATTTTACAAAATTAGTAAGCATAGTATTATAATTTTAGCATTCTTTTAATAGTGTAGACATTTCAAAGGTTTTTCTTTTTAATAAAACCCAAAATATATGTACTACTTCTCTTTCAAAATGATAAGCTTTTAAAATATAACATACGATAAGCCATACACTCTTAAGCACTAACTAAATAGAATATAGACATTTAAATTTTCCAAATATAGTGTAAGTTTCATGGAGCACCTTAGATAGATTCGAGGAGGTGCCTAACACCTTCCCCTTAGAAGAACACGAACCCTTACCCAAATCTCACAGGTTAGAGACCAATAGGATAATGATCTTAACACTTGAACAGATACCCTAGTATACCTTTAAATATTAGGTGGCGACTCTATTTTATTATCAGTAGAAAAACCACTAGTTAAATCTTGTTTTGACTTGTGCAAAATAGGGTGCAACAATTTGCACTAATAAACATATCTGAAAAATGTTCAAAAATAAGAAAATAAAACATATGTAGTTTATATAGAGGAAAAAGATATTTCTCTGAAAAGGAGCAAAAATAAATAAATGAAATCAAACGGAGAAAAAAAATAAAGGAAAATATAATCCGAAAAAAAATGAATGGAATTAGAAGAGGAGAAAAAGGAAATTGATTTGGATTGGGTTAATGGGTAATGAAAGTAGGGGTTTTTTCATTCCTATACACTATTGAAAATTATTACCCTAAATGTCCATGTATCCTTCCCCTGCAAAAGAGGATTTTACTAAATAACCAAATATAATACTCGGGCTAAGGGTTTAGTTAATTATCCGGCATAAACAAGTTTTGTTTACAAAATATATACAATCCACCTTAAAAGGCTCACAGTCCATTATTTGTGCCTTCAATCAAGGGATTTAGTTACACCCTTTTCTTTTTTTCTCTCCTCTCTCCCCTCTCTTCTCCAGATTCTCTCTTGATATCCCTGCTTAAAAAGTTCAGTTAAAAAGTTATAGAATGTGCGTTGCGGACAGACATGAATTGAGTAAAAAGTGAGTTATAAAACGTATCATTACATTGTTGATCAAACTCAAATCCCAGCCACATATTAAAAGAAAGAACTTATATACAGATGAAATGACCAAAGCAGAATACAAGAATAAACTAACTTGAACCACATGTACGTCGTCCAACTTTATGCCGTATGGATTGACATTTAATTCATGTTGCACACTATAACAATCATCACTAAACTAATTGTCGACCAATAACATTTAATTTGAAATTTCAATTAACCTTCAAATATATTGATTTTATTTGCCAGAACGTTTATTCAAATTGCAAGCTTAAGTATATACCAAAAATCTTCCCCATTTGACTCCCCCTCCCCCCAGCCCACACCACCCCCTCTCCCCAAACCCCGATCTGCCCAAAGAAACAATAAGGTAAATTATAAAATTCTCCTTAAAAGTCAGTTGTTCTCTCTGACTTATTTACTTGAGAATTCCCAATTCATTATTTGCTTGAACTTCACTTCTATTTTGTCTCTCCACACTTGTTCCCGAAAAATTGGCGTGCTATCTTTTAGTGTCTGCATAATCATATACACAACAATATAACAAAATAAGGTTTTTATCAACTTCACTTCTATTCTAGGTCCTAATCGACCTTCTCCTGTACTGCTGAGTGTCGCCCTCGATTATGTAGGAGTAGTAACTTTGAATAGCTTCAGTGAATCAGAACATACAATTCTCAAGCAATGTGAAACAAAAATATACAACTTAAATACAAAATTTATACAATATGTCTTTTGTATATTTTGTATCTGATTTATACATAGGAAAAAGAAATTTCATACAACTAATTTTATATTATATAATTTATCTACAACTTATCTACAACTTTCACACATTATTTTTACTTAATTAAATACAACTACAATAGCATACAACTTAAACACAAATTTTATACAATATATTTTTTGTATATTTTGTATCTGATTTATACATAGTAAAAATAAAATTCATACAACTAATTATATATTATACAACTTATCAATTTTCATACATTATTTTTACTCAGTTATATACAACTACAATATCATACAATTTAAATATAATTTTTATACAATATTGTTCAACTTTCATACAATAACTATATATAAATATATATAGATATATATATATATATATAACTAAATATAGTTTTTCTACAAATGTTTCTATAATTTTTCTACAATTTCGTAAATATAATGTATATCATGTCTTCTTCTTCTTCTTCTTCGAATTTCAATCTGAAATTGAACCAAAATCAAGTCTAATCTTCACCAAAACACCCTCAAATTTGAGATATAAACTCCAAACCATATTCCCAATTGTTTGCAATAACACCCAATCCAAACAAATAATGGTTTTTGAAAACCTAAATTCGAATTCAAAGCTTCAAAGCTTTTTAATGGCTGTCAATGGTGGAATTGCTGCTCTCTTTTTCTTTGCTTTACATTACTGAAATTAGGGACTGAGAGAGAGAGACGTAGAGAGAATTCTCAATTCTTTGCAACAACACCCAATTCAAACAGATAATGTTTTTTTGAAAACCCAAATTCGAATTCAAAACTTCAAAACTTTTTAATGGTTGTCAGTGGTGGAATTGATGCTCTATTGTGCAAGATACGTGAGGAAAGGGGGAGAGGGTGGGATGTGGAGAGAGAAATGTGGGGGGAGTGGAAGATACGTTAGAGTGGTTTTGGGACACTAATTATTATCACTAATTCTCTTAAAATACATAAATGGTAATTGAATATATAATATGTAATTATAGTAAAATTTGAGTAGGGAGGATAATATAATTTCGATTGTAAAAATTCCTGAAATGAGAATTGAGAAAGTTTGCTTGGGACCACTAGGCAGGTCACAGCCCAGCCTTTTAAAGTCCATCCTAATACCAAACCTAATTTTAGAATGCGAAAGAGAAATAGCACAGGCTACAAATAGATAAGAAGGTGATTGAATTAAAAGATCACAAAAAAGGAGTACAACTAGGGAAGTTCGCAAATTTCGCATCTTACGCTTTACTTCTTTATTTATTTATTTGTAACTTTACTTGTTTGATCCATTACTGTCTTGCTGAAAAACAGTATTAACTTTGAGTTAAAAGATAAATAAAATAAACATCTCAATACCTAGCGTCAATTGTCTGAGTTATTGTTATGACTCGTTTTTTAACATATTTCGATTAATATAGTATTTGAATAGATTATAACATTTTTCATTGTCTTATAACGTGACGTACCAACAATTTGAAAAATAGGATTACAATATTATAAAATAAAATAAAAAATTAATTAGTATGTGTAAATTTATTATAAAAAAGGTAAAATATAATTATTAAATACTAGTAATTAAGAATAAAATGAGAGAAAAAAAAGTAATAACGTGATCGCACTAGATCGATCATTACATAAAATGAAACTTCGTCGTTACGTAATGATAAATTTAACGACTCAATAAAATAAAATTTAAATAATAATCAATATAAATATTATATTTAAAGTAACAATATGATACATTACAATAGGTAACAATTATCCAAAAAAGACTGTCAATTATTTCAAATATGTACCAGGTGAAGCTTATTGCAGTTCTTGTGCAGTTATATATCTCTGTCTGTCTTCTAAAGATTTTTTTTAATAAATATTTTAAACTATTATCTTTCGAAAAGATACACTTGATATGTCATGCTATAGGAAAAGCCCAAAAAACTAGACATCATTTTTCTTTTCTCGGAAATAAAATTAGCTGTTATAATTTCTTATAATTTTTTTTTAATATTATTTCATTTGTATAACATCTCTATACTAATTTTTATTAAAAAAAAAAATATGTATGTATTAATTAAAATTTTAAAAGCCTATAATAAATATTTACTGCTTTCTTCTTTGTTACCACCTAACAAGTGCTTTTGAACTAGTTTGCCGATTGTCATATCTTCTACTTCTAGGCTCTAGCACTTATGACAATCTCCATGCCTATATAAAAGCTAACACTACATATCTCATAGTGAAGATTATGATACCCACCATGATTCATGTCATTATTTAGAAAAAGAAAAAATGATAAAAAGTACACAAGTTCTAGCCTCTATCTTAAAGACAAAGCACGTTAGTCTTTTGAAGGAAAAAGAAAACAAAAATATAAACTTAAGTAGATGAATCAAAAGCTCCATTTCTTGGTAAACCTAACTTGTCTAATAATGAAATTATAAGTCTAAAAGACCCCCAACTATGGACATAGTGTCCGCCTAAAGAATCCAAGTTTATGTCATTCATGTATGATAATTTACTTGACCTGTTCTTTTAGTCCATTGTAATTCAATCCAATATCTTTTTTATTGAAAGACAGAGTTCTTATGTTTGGCCATTAAGTGGCTACTTTTGCCAAAAAAAAAACATTTATTCAGCTTTAGAATAGTTTGTGTCCAGAATAAAAAGAAAGATCCTCACAAATGACATGAAGAGTACGCTTGTTAATAATTGTAGACATCAAAATTGTATTGATCACGCCCATACAAAATTTCGACAAAATTCTAAATTCACGACATTAATTCATATTGGATCTACTGCAGGCGGCTATGGCGAGGTGCATGGTGGCTTCGGTTTTGGGGATAGGAACGCAAAAGGAACTTCGTTGTTGGATTTCGCAAGGGCATTTGAGCTGGTAATTGCTAACTCTAATTTTCCAAAGAGGGAGGAGCATTTGATTACTTTTCAGAGCACGGTGGCGAAGACTCAGATTCACTATCTGCTCCTTAGGAGTTGTGACAGAGGGTTGTGTAAGACTTGCAAGGTTATCCCGGGTGAGACCCTCGCGACGCAGCATATGCTCTTGGTGATGGACGTCGGTATTATGATGAAGAGGAAGAAGAGGAATGCACGAGGTCAACTGAGGATCAGGCGGGGAGCCTTGTCACGACCCGAAATCCCACCTTCAGGCCGTGATGACGTCTAACGTTGTACCCGCTAGACAAGCCAACGTTTTGGGTTAAATTTACTATTTCTTTATTTATGACATCTAAAAGAAAAACAATAAGCACGAACACTTAAATAAGAATGCGGAAGCTACGAGTTTATCAACTTAATGTAATAAATATTATGAGATTTCTGTACATAAACCCCAAAACTGGTGTCACAAATCTCACGGACAGTCTAAGATTTCTACAACAAGAGTCTGAAATGAACAAGTACAACTGTCTGGAAATACAAATAAGACAGAAAGGAAAAGATAGATGGTGACGCCAAGGCCCACGAACGTCTGCGGGACTACCACGGTGTCGCTTGTGTGGACTGAAGGATACTCCCTCTATCAGTGTCCACTGGGTCCGGCTCCGTAATCTGCACAACATAAAGAAGTGCAGGTGTAGCATCAGTACAACCGACCACATGTATTGAGTAAGTGCCGAGCCTAACCTCGGCGACGTAGTGACGAGGCTAGACACGACAACAACAAATTACCTGTACAGTTCTACAATATATAATAGGGAAATAACATGAACTAAAAAATTAAGTACGACAAGACAGGGGACAAATAATGGGGATAACAAGAGGGAACAATAATGAATCACTGAGCAAGGCAACAATATAGAAGAGTAAAAGTCAACAGGAAGTAACAACACAAACAAATATCTACACGACATCACCCTTCGTGCTTTTACTCTCGTCCTCACAATGCAATAAATAAATAAAAGGGCACGGCATGTTCCTTCGTGCTTTTAAATGTAAAATCATGGCACGACATCACCCTTCGTGCTTTTACTCTCTTCCTCACAATGCAATGAATAAAATGAATACATGGCATCACCCTTCGTGCTTTACACTCTTCTTCACCCAAACAATAACAAAATAACAACTTGGCAAGAAAATCAACAGCAGGAAACATGATTCATAATAACCCGGCAAGGGCAACAACAACCGAAATACTACCGTCCCGACAAGGGACTCAGCTATAACCAATCTCATCCAAGTATATAACTTAATGAAATGCAATCCTCAACTGGACACAACTTATTACATGTCCTCTATCAAGTATTTCTCAACAATTGAATAACTTCAAAAGGAAATCTACTTCAAAACACAATGCATATCGAAGTAAAACACGTAATACATCGAAACCGAATCACGGACATGTTTTGACAAATAATATATAGGTACTCATCACCTCACTTATACATTGAACATGATAAAAACAAGTAGCACATACGACTCCACACCTATTCCCTCAAGCTAAAGTTAGGCCAAACACTCACCTCGACTCCAAGAATCCAAATCAAGCCTCTAGCACCGCTTTTTCTTTCGAACTCGACTCCGAAACAATCGTATCTAGACATAATTGACTCAATAGCATCAATAAATGCTAAACAATCCAATTTCAATGCCTAATTATAGATTTCCCAACATTCTTCCAAAAATTCCAAAAATTAACCCCGGGCCCGCTTGGTCCAAACACGAGGTTCGGACCAAAACCCGATCACCCATTCCCCCACGAGCCCGAATATACAATTTGTTTTAAAATACGACCCCAAAACGAGGTCAAATTCCAGAATATTCAAAAAGCCCTAACTCTACCCAAAACCCCAATTTCTACCCTTTAATTCCATGAGTTTAGGCCTAGAATCTACTAATTGTTGATGAAAATGGAAGAAAATGGAGTTAAGATTACTTACCTATGAAGCTATGGTGGAAGAGATGCTCCAAAATCTCCTAAGAGGGTTGGGAAGAAGGAGGGTTATGAAAATCGGTAGAAAATCTCGTAAGTGTTCTGTTTTTGGGTCTTTAAAAATCATTGGGCGAATACACTATGTGTTGGCGATCTCATGGCCGCGTTCGCACAGGGTAAGCACTACCCAGCCCCCCAGATCCCCTCTCAGCTTATGCGTTCACACCCTTCTCGTGTGTTCGCGTAGAGTACCCTTCTAGTGCTCCGCGTTCGCACAAAACAACCCCACCCCCTCCTATGACAGTGTTGTGCATTCTCACTTGTACCTGTGCGTTCGCATAGCACAAAGGTCCAGACACCAGAAGACAGCACTAAAACACCAGATTTTAACCCCTTTTTGCACTCCGACACCTACCCGAAACTCACCCGAGCCCTCGGGGCTCAAAACCAAATATACACAGAACCTCAAAAACTTCCTACGGACTTATTCGATTAATCAAAACACCAAAATAACATCATAAACATCGAATTAAACCTCAAAATCTATAAAAATTCCCCAAAACTTCTTAAACTTCAAAATTTCCATTTTTAGTCCGAATCACGTAAAACTAAGTCCGTTTCTTACCAAATTTCACAGATAACTCATATAAAATATATTGAACCTGTTCCGGGATCCGGAACCATAATATGGGTCCGTTATCACAGGTTTCACATAAAATTTTATTTTCAAAAACCTTTATATTTTTCAGAAAATAATTTTTTTTAAAATTCATTTCTCGGACTTGGGACCTCGAAATTCGATTCCGGTTATACGCCCAAGTCCCATATTTTCCTACGGACCCTCCGAGACCGTCAAATTACGGGTCCGGGTCCGTTTACCAAAAATACTGACCAAAGTCAACTTTATTCAAATAATTATTATAAAAACATCATTTTATCAATTTTTTCACATAAAGGCTTCCCGGCTACGCGCCCGGGCTGCGCACGTATATCGAGGTGAGATAAAAGGAGGCTTTCACGGCCTCAGGACTCAGATTTAGCTAAAATTACACGGGATGACCTTTTGGGTCATCACAATCTCCACCTCTAAAACAAACGTTAGTCCTCGAACGGACATAGAATGGTACCTGAATCGGGGAAAAGATGGGGATATCGGCTCCGCATATCGGACTCGGACTCCCAAGTAGCTGCCTCAACAGGCTGACCTCTCCACTGAACACGAACCGAAGGATAACTCTTCGATCTCAACTGACGAACCTGCCGAGCTAATATGGCTACCGGCTCCTCCTCATAAATCAAATCCTTCTCCAACTGGACACCGCTGAAGTCAAGTACATGAGATGGATCTGCAATATACCTTCGAAGCATAGATACGCGAAACACAGGATGCACAACTGATAAACTCGATGCCAAGGCAAGTCTGTAGGCGACATCTCCTACCTTATCCAGAATCTCAAATGGACCAATATACCTAGGGCTCAACTTTCCCTTCTTTCCGAACCTCATCACGCCCTTCATGGGCGACACCCGAAGGAAAACCCGGTCTCCTATCATAAATGCCAAATCTCGTACTCTGCGATTCGCATAACTCTTCTGCATGGATTGAGATGTACAAAGTCTATCATGAATGATCTTCACCTTGTCCAAGGCATCCTGGACTAACTCTGAGCCCATCAATCTAGCCTCTCCGGGCTCGAACCACCCAACTGGCGACCGACACCGCCTACCATACAACGCCTCATACAGAGCCATCTGAATGCTCGATTGATAGCTGTTGTTGTAGGCAAAATCAGCTAAAGGCAAGAACTGGTCCCATGAACCTCCAAAGTTAATGACACAAGCCCGCAACATATCCTCCAAAATCTGAATAGTACGCTCGGACTGTCCGTCCTTCTGAGGATGAAACGCTGTGCTCAAATCAACCCGTGTTCCCAACTCACGCTGAAATACTCTCCAGAAATGGGAGGTAAACTAAGTACCTCTATCAGATATAATGGATACGGGCACACCATGCAATCGAACAATCTCTCTCATATAGATCTTTGCCAACTTCTCTAAAGAATACGAAACTGATACAGGAATGAAGTGCGCTGACTTGGTCAGCCTATCCACAATGACCCACACCGCATCAAACATCCTCTGAGTCCGTGGGAGTCCAACTACAAAATCCATGGTGATACGCTCCCACTTCCACTCGGGAAGCTCAATCTGCTGCATCAAACCACCGGGTCTCTGGTGCTCGTACTTAACCTGCTGACAGTTCAAGCACCAAGCTACATATGCTACAATATCCTTCTTCATTCTCCGCCACCAATAATGCTGCCGCAAGTCCTGGTACATCTTTGTGGCGCCCGGATGAATGGAATACCGGGAACTATGGGCCTCCTGCAATATCAACTCACGAATACCATCAACATCAGGCATACAAATACGACCATGCATCCTCAAAACTCCCTCATCATCAACTGTGACCTGCTTGGCACCTCCGTGCCGAATCGTATCTCTAAGAACACATAAATGACGATCATCATACTGCCTGATAGATAAGCAAAAGCCTGAACATCCAAAGCAAGTACACGGCATCACCCTTCGTGCTTTTACTACCGTCCTCACAATGCAATAAATAAATAAAAGGGCACGACATGTTCCTTCGTGCTTTTAAATGTAAAATCATGGCACGACATCACCCTTCGTGCTTTACACTCTTCCTCACCCAAACAATAAGAAAATAACAACTTGGCAAGGAAATCAACAGCAGGAAACATGATTCATAATAACCCGGCAAGGGAAACAACAACCAAAATACTACCGTCCCGGCAAGGGACTCAGCTATAACAAATCTCATCCAAGTATATAACTTAATGAAAAACAATCCTCAACTGGAAACAACTTATCATGTCCTCTATCAAGTATTTCTCAACAATTGAAATAACTTCAAAAGGAAATCTACTTCATAACACAATGCATATCGAAGTAAAACACGTAATACATCGAAACCGACTCACGGGCATGCTTGACAAACAATATATAGGTACTCATCACCTCACCTATACATTGAACATGATAAAAACAAGTAGCACATACGACTCCACACTTATTCCCTCAAGCTAAAGTTAGGCCAAACACTCACCTCGACTCCAAGAATCCAAATCAAGCCTCTAGCACCGCTTTTCCTTTCGAACTCGACTCCAAAACAATCGTATCTAGACATAATTGACTCAATAACATCAATAAATGATAAACAATTCAATTTCAATGCCTAATTATAGATTTACCAACATTCTTCCAAAAAATCCAAAAATCAACCACGGGCCTGCTTGATCCAAACACGACGGATCAAAACCCGATAACCCATTCCCCCACGAGCCCGAATATACAATTTGTTTTGAAATATGACCCCAAAACGAGGTCAAATTTCCAAATATTCAAAAAGCCCTAACTCTACCCAAAAGCCCAATTTCTACCCTTTAATTCCATGAGTTTAGGCCTAGAATCTACTAATTGTTGATGAAAATGGAAGAAAATGGAGTTAAGATTACTTACCTATGAAGCTATGGTGGAAGAGATGCTCCAAAATCGCCTAAGAGGGTTGGGGAAGAAGGAGGGTTATGAAAATGGGTAGAAAATCCCGTAAGTGTTCTGTTTTTGGGTCTTTAAAAATCACTGGACGAATACACTATGCGTTGGCGACCTCATGGCCGCGTTCGCACAGGGTTAGCAGGTCTGGCCTATGCATCGCGTGCCAAGGGCCGCGTTCGCACAGGGTAAGCACTACCCAGCCCCCCAGATCCCCTCTAAGCTTATGCGTTCGCGCCCCTTCTCGTGCGTTCGCGTAGAGTGCCCTTCTAGTGCTCCGCGTTCGCACAGAAAACCCCCACCCACTCCCATGACAGTGCTGTGCGTTCGCACTTGTACCTATGCGTTCGCATAGCACAAAGGTCCAGACACCAGAAGACAGCACTAAAACACCAGATTTTCACCCCTTTTTGCACTCCGACACCTACCCAAAACTCACCCGAGTCCTCCGGGCTCAAAACCAAATATACACACAACCTCAAAAACTTCCTACGGACTTATTCGATTAATCAAAACACCAAAATAACATCATAAACATCGAATTAAACCTCAAAATCTATAAAAATTCCCCAAAACTTCTTAAACTTCAAATTTTCCATTTTTAGTCTGAATCACGTCAAACTAAGTCCGTCTCTTACCAAATTTCTCAGATAACTCATATAAAACATATTGAACCTGTTCCGGGATACGAAACCATAATACGGGCCCGTTATCACAGGTTTCACATAAAATTTCATTTTCAAAAACCTTTATATTTTTTCAGAAAACAAATTTCTTTAAAAATTCATTTCTCGGACTTGGGACCTCGAAATTTGATTTCGGGCATACTCCCAAGTCCCATATTTTCCTACGGATCCTCCGGAACTGTCAAATCACGGGTCCGGGTCAGTTTACCAAAAATGTTGACCAAAGTCAACTTTAGCTAAAATTACACAGGATGACCTTTTGGGTCATCACAAGCCTTGACTAAGGATAAAGCTCAGGAGTTGGAAGGGAGGCTATCGGTTGTGAGAGCCTGGAGGATTAGTGGGTACGCGAGCGTTATGTGGTCTACAATGGCAGATTATATACGAGAGGAAACGAGAGAGTTGTTGGGAGTCTCGAAGGGTTTTGCTGGCGGGCACAAAGGCAATTGGTGGTGGAATGAAGTGGTCTAAGGTAAATTGGAAGCGAAGAAGGTTGCGTACCTGAAGTTAGTAGGGAGCACATGCGAGGTAGAGAGGAGTGCGAACGTGGAGAGGTATAAAGTAGCTAGGAAGGAGGCGAAACTGGCGGTGACGGAGGCTAAGACTGTGACTTTTAGTCGTCTGTACGAGGAGCTAGGGGCCAAAGGCGGGGAGAAGAAGTTATTCCGGCTGGCTAAGGAGAGGGAGAGGAAGGCTCGGGATATAGATCAAGTGAGGTGCATCAAAGATGAGGTTGGTAGAGTATTGATGGGAGAGTCCAGATTAAGCGGAGATGGAAGACTTAATTTCATAAACTTCTGTATGAAGAAGGGATCAGGATATTGTGCTAGGCGAGTTGGGGCATTCAGAGAGCCACTGCAATTTTGGGTACTGTAGGCACATCAAGGTTGGGGAGGTCGTGGGAGCTATGTGTAAGATGAGAAGGGCAGTGCTACCGGGCCTGACGAGATTTCGGTAGAATTTCGGAGGTGTGTGGGTAGAGCAGGTCTGGAGTGGCTAACAGGGTTGTTTAATGTTATTTTCAGGACGAAGAGGATGTAGGACGAGTGGAGGAGGAGTACGGTGGTTCCGTTGTACAAGAACAAAGGTGACATTCAGAGTTGCAACAACTATAGGGGTATCAAACTATTGTGTCATACCATGAAAGTGTGGGTGAGGGTAGTCGAAGCGAGGGTGAAGAGGATGGTGTCTGTATTTGACAACCAGTTCGGGTTCATGTCGGGTCGTTCTACTATGGAAGCTATCCACCTTATTAAGAGGTTGGTGGAACAGTACAGGGATAGGAAGAAGGATCTGCACATGGTGTTTATTGATCTGGAGAAAGTGTATGACAAAGTTCCTAGAGAGGTTCTTTGGAGATGCCTAGAGGCTAAAGGTGTGCCGGTTGCTAACATTAGGGCATTAAGGACATGTATGATGGAGCTAAGACTCGGGTTAGGACAGTGGGAGGTGACTCCGAGCATTTCCCGGTTGTTATGGGGTTACACCAAGGATTTGCGCTCAGCCCATTCTTGTTTGCTCTGGTGATGGATGCACTGACACACCATGTTCAAGGAGAGGTGCCATGATGTATGTTATTCGCTAATGACATTGCTCTGATTGACGAGATGCGGAGTGGCGTTAAAGAGAGGCTGGAGGTTTGGATACAAGCCCTTGAGTCAAAGGGTTTCAAGTTGAGTAGGACGAAGACGGAATATCTTGAGTGCAAGTTCAGTGTCGAGCCGAGGGAAGCGGGCATGGACATGAGGCTTGGATCACATGTCATTTCCAAGAGAGGCAGTTTCAAGTACCATGGGTCAGTTATCCATGGGGATGGGGAGATCGACGAGGATATCACACACCATATAGGGGTGGGATGGATGAAATGGAGGTAAACATCTAGAGTCCCGTGTGACAAGAAAGTGCCTCCGCTACTCAAAGGTAATTTTTATAGAGCGGTGGTTAGGCCCGCCATGTTGTATGGTGGTTAGGCCGGCCATATTGTATGGGGTTGAGTGTTGGCCAGTTAAGAACTAACCCAGAAGATCAAAGTAGTAGAAATGAGGATGTTGAGGTGGATGTGCGGGCACACTAGGATGGATAAGATTAGGAATTAAGATATTCAGGAGAAGGTGGGTGTGACTCCTATTTATGACAAGATGCGGGAAACGAGACTTAGATGGTTCAGGCACGTTCAGAGGAGGAGCTTGGATGCTCCAGTAAGGAGGTGCGAGTGGTTGGCGTTGGTGGGTACGAGGAGAGGTAGATGGAGGCCTAAGAAGTATTGGGGATAGGTGATCAAGCGGGATATGGCGAAACTTCAGATCTCCGAGGACATGGCACTCGATAAGAAGTTGTGGAGGTCGAGCATTAAGGTTGTGGGTTAGGAGGTAGTTGAGCATATTTAGTCTACTAGTGTGTGGCTAGGATGATAGGATTTAGTCTTAGACTGCTAGTGGTCAGTGTTGTGTTACACTACTCTTCCGTTTTCATAGTGTCGGGCCTTATTTATTGGTCATTATTTCTACCTTTTATCTATTCACTGGTTCTTGTGTTGTTGTTATTATTTCCATGATGGTACTGATATATTGTCTATTTTTGTCTTTTCGTCTTCTTGAGACGAGAGTCTATCGGAAACAACCTCTCTACCCCATCGAGGTAGAGGTAAGGTCTGCGTACACACTACCCTCCCCAGACCCCACTTGTGGGACTATACTGAGTTGTTGTTGTTGTTGTTGTTGTTGTTGTAAGACACATTAATTCAGGTCAACATTTTTGGTTAATAAGTTCATACTAATAATTTAAGTCAAAATTACATGACTTATGTAATTGAAATCCAATTAAATTTGGGTTAGGTCACCAAGTTCGGCTTCTACAAGACGAGCTTAACTCATGGTCTTCAAGCCTAAAGGTCCATTATGGAATTTCTTGAAGTTACTCTATCTAAATCCTAACTCTCACCTATATTAAGCTGTCATGTATTCCTTTGAAGATATATTACAAATTTTATAAACTCATAGAATATTCACAAAGAGATCAAGACATAAAATATTGTCTTAATTCTCAAAGTTCTCTAGCGAATATTATACGTCACTTCTTGCATCTAATACTTCAAGAAGATTTTTACCATCCTTTGATTAAGAGAAGATTTTTACCATCCTTTGATTAAGAGATACACCACTTATGTCCTTGATTGAAGAAACAAGAAGGAGAGATCAACAGAACATAAGTTATTCCTCGTGATCAATTCAAAGTATTGAAAGGAGAAACACATTGTTGCAGTTTTCAAATCACGACGAAACATCTAGAGGGAAGAATCAAAGGAACAAACAAAAATGTACTCATAAATGATTAATTAATAAAAATCCCTCCGAAGGAATCGTGATGACACCTAGTCTCTAAAACTAGGTAAGCCTAACACCTACAGAAAATATAACAGATTCTACTAAACAGTTGATGAACATGAACCAAAAATTTCTTAATATCCCAATAGTCTCAACATGATACAATAACCCAAAACCGATAGTACAAGTCATAAGTCTTTCTAGGAGTACATTTAAATAATGAATACATCACTGTTCCGGAATAGAAGGAAACAAAGGAAATAAATACAATGGAGGGTGACTTCGGAGCCTGCGAACTCCCGACAAGTGTACTTTGAAGTCTCCAGCCACATCAAACATAAGTCTCAAAACTGACTCGATCCAAAGTACCTGGTTCTGCACAAAAAATATGCAGAAGCGTAGCATGAGTACACCACGGTGGTCCTCAGTAAGTATCAAGCCTAACCTCGGTAGAGTAGTGACGATGCCAGGTCAAGACACTCACTGAACAGCTAAACTTGTGCAAGATATGACATAAAGCTAACAAGGAAGGAATATAAAAAAAATGCCGATAGCAGACATAAATCATATTACAAACAGTAGTAACGATAAGGGAAACACGAACGACAATGAAAAATAACCAAGTAATTAAACAACAACATAGTTGGGTTACGGATGAATTATAAATGTACTCGAGTAGGGAAACAATATCAAGTCAACCAATCAAGTCATTTCTAATACACAATTTCAACAATCCAACTTCTCATAATCTCATATCATAACTCACAACTTCCAAACCTTTGAAACACATGGATCCTTGTGCCAACATCTTTCCATCTCACCTCGCACGGCAGAATCCACGTGCTACTCGGTGTATAATACTCGTGTCAAATTCTACTTAGGATGTTCACGGGATTTTATGTATATATCATAAAGTAAAATTACAGTTTCTGGATCAAGTAGGAAATCAATGAGAATGATGAGTTATTTTAGAAATCATTTGGGTGAAGAAAAATAGCATTGTCAAGTAAAATACAACATCGAACAAGCTGATTGAAGTTAATATAGAATTTATTAAATTAAAATATAATAACCATTCATTTTAAGTAAATAGAAACCTCAGACAGGGAAATGAGATTAAGCTGAGAAATCAATTGAAGTAAAATATGACAACTATTAGAAATGATAAGTACCGAAATAAGCGGCGAGTTTTAACTTAAAAGTCACCCAAGGCATCATGATATTAGTTCTTTTATTTAAAATCTCTACATTACTAACATTCAGCAGGACATGAGGAAATGACTCAATGTAGTAGATTCATCTTGAAAGTCATTTACCAGAATAATAGTATTAGGAAAAGAACTCAGGAAATGACGTCAAGGCGATAAGTCAATGACAATAACTCAATCCTCGGAAAATAGTGAAGGACCGAAAATATAAATTCTCAGAGTCTCGTACGAAAGAACCGAAGCCAATGCAACAAAATAGGGAATACAAAACACAAAATATGTTGCGGCGCGCAACCTGAACCCACCATATAATATCAATATCATAATTCACCCTTATTTCACCATAACAGTCCACCCTTATTTCACCTGTTGCGGCGTGCAACCCCATCCCCCATACGATAATTTAAATCAACACCAACAATTCAATAAATTCATTCACAAGAATTTCTACAGTCAAGGGTATCAGTACACGAAAACAAAGGAACCACGTAAAAATCGAAGGAATACAACAAACTTTACAAAAATGACAGGACATGTAGAGTACGTGATAACTAAGTATGCAATCACAGCAATTAGAACATGTAGCGGATAAGCACAAGGTCATAGAAGAAACTCAACAATTAAGAGGTACCAAGTCAATAAGGAAGGCAATAACCTTAACTAAAGCATATAAGGGCCAATTAACGAGTAAGAAGTATAATAGGTGCTAACACCGTCAAATAGGGCACGTAAGAGTAGGCTAACAACGAGAGATCACATGTTATGACAATTCAATTAAAGGCATGGAAAGATACTAGACAATCTAAACCGGTCAAATACCACATATTGACCGTGTACCCACTTGTCACCTTGCGTACACGACTTTCACATAACAAGATAGCACAATTTACTCAATTCCTAACAGGTAGTTCCCTCACACAAAGTTAGGCAAGCCACTTACCTCAATTCGGCCAAATATATACTCAAATTAGATTTTTCTTTACAAATTCACCTCCTCTCGGCTCAATCTAGCCAAGGACGACTTAAATACATTAACAATGCAAGAGAAAACAATTTCAATTAACAAAGCGATGATCCTTATACAATTTGCAAAAGTCAACCTTCGGGCCCGCACCTCGTAATCCGATAAAATTTACAAAACCCGAACACCCATTCCGATACGAGTTCAATCATACCAAGATTATCAATTTCTGACATCAACTCGTCCTTCAAATCACCATTTTTCATTTTGAAGGATTTTACAATTTCCCCCAAGTTTTCCTTTAGATTCTCATGAATTTGATGTTAAATCAAATGTATTATCACAAAATACTATTGAAAATTGATTAGAGGTACTTACCCAATGATTTGGTATGAAAATCCTTCCACAAAATCGCCTTCCATCGAGGCTAGGGTTCAAAACATGATAAAATAAAGCTAAGTCCCGAATGGAAGTCTTAATACCAGCCTCAGATGTCGCATCCTGATCACAAATGCTATGCTCGCAATGCGACAAAGGTATCGCAGAAGCGAAGGCGGACCAGCTCTGTCAAAGTCGCAAATGCGACACTAGACTCGCAAATGCATGATTAGAGTTTCGCAAAAGCGACTCTTTGTGTCGCAAATGCGGAGCCACCTAATCGCAAATGCGAACTCTCCTGCACCAGCCCATCGTCACAAAAACGAGAATGACCTCGCAAATGCGGACATCGCAAATGCAATGAAAGCCTCGCAAATGCGAGAACATATACACCAACAAAGATGAACCTTCTTCCAACACTCTGAAACGCATACAAAACTCATTCGAGCCCTCAGGGATCTAAACCAAACATCCTCACAAGTCCAAAAAATATAACACGAACTCACTCGCTCGAGCGATCAAAACATCAAAATAACCTCTAGAATCACGAATCGTATGCCAAAACATATGAAAATCACAATGAACTTCTAGAATCGCACCCAGCGTCCGAGCCATATCAAATCAACTCCAAATGACACCAAATTTTGCAGGCAAGATCCAAATGGCGAAACAAACCTATTTTAAGTTCCGAAACCAAAATCCGGACCCGGTAGCCTTAAAGTCAAACCATGATCAAACTTAGGAAAATTCTAAACTTTTCAATTTCCAACTTTCGCCAAATGATGCCGAAATTTATAGACATCCAAATGAAATTCCGGGCATACGCCCAAGCCCAAAATCACCATTCGGACCTACCGGAACTGTCGAAACTCCGATCCGAGATCATATACTCAAAAGTCAAACCTTGGTTAATTCTTTCAACTTCGAGCTTCTCAAATGAGACTTACTCCTAAAAAAAACCTTTCCAAATCTCTCAAAAATCCGAACCGATGATGCACGCGAGTCTTAATACACTGTGTGAAGCTACTCATGACCTCAAACTGCCGAACCGGACGCAATTGCTCAAAGCGACTAGTCGTTAAAGTGGAATTTAATATGAAATGCGTGAATTACATCTTTATCAATGAGGTAAGAAGACAGTATTCTAAGGAGAATTACTCAAGTTTGCAAGATTTTTATTTATTTATTATATTCATTTTGTGACCTGTCTAAGGTCTATTATTTAACTCCCTTATCCAGATTCTTTAACTTACTTGCTCTTTCACTTTCTCCGTGCATGCACGGAGGAAGTATGGATAGAGTATAGTACTCAAGTAAACCTACTCTCAATATAAACATGCAAATCCAAGTATACAACATAGAT
Source organism: Nicotiana undulata (assembly GCA_005239495.1). Lineage (NCBI taxonomy): Eukaryota > Viridiplantae > Streptophyta > Magnoliopsida > Solanales > Solanaceae > Nicotiana > Nicotiana undulata. The sequence continues at coordinate 24,243 of MDKH01182652.1, forward strand.
TGGTTGAAGGGTTCACCTAACATAACTCACTTCGCTACTCTAGTTTTTTAATGCTACTGTCTTCTTAAACAAACTGAAGCGATACTACAAATATGTCTTTTCTCAATTTATGAATATATATCTACACTTATAATGCGGCCTCTACTATGAATAACCAAATCCTTAATACCTTTTTTGAAATTGAGTTCACATACTGAGTCGTCTAATGAATATAGTGTTATATAATTGCCAATAATATCTTGTTAAAATTGCAACAAGATCAATCCTCGAATTTCAAGATCGCCACATCTACAATTCACCTTGAGAATAAACCTACATAACAAGTATTTTTATTACCGTAAATGGTCTCCGGCTAACTTATATCAGTGATAGTTTAAGATTTTCAACTTGATCAGATTTATAATTCTTCAAACTCTCCCTGACGCATCGGTCAATATGCGAGGTCTTTAAAATTGGTTGAGTGTTGCTATTTCATAGTACAAGTTCTTTAAAATAAAATTTTGATATCTTATTCGGTCAACAACTGCCCCATAAACTACTTAAGCTCTTAGAAAATGTATGGGTGATTGCGTTGTTTTGATATCTTTGGAGGTTTAAGTGAAATTAAACCCATTAGGAAATAACAGTACGTGGAATCAATAATTTATTAAAATATTATCAAAATGTACTAATTAAAAGTGTAGAGTCAGCAATTTATGTAGGCCAACCAATCAAAGAGGTAGCTTGTGTATAAAGTGTTGCGGTGACTAAAAGAAAACAAAAATAAGCATCTTTTCTTTGAGAGATTAAACAATAGTCATGCTTGGACTAGTTGGACAATAAGTTGCTTAGAAAGGAAAAGGGATAATTGAAATAACAATTCTCCTCTTAAGTTGGTATGTTTGGGTTAACAAATTGTCCCTACCCCCCCATGTTAACAATTCTCCAACTTTCTTTCCAATCCTTCTACAAATAACCAAAAAGAAAAAGAAAAGAATTTGTGATTTTTCTTTCTTTTTATCAAAAACAAATTACGATCGACTTAAGGACTTTGGATTCTTTCAGAGAATTCACCGGGGAGTAGCCAAGCTACTTCTTTTTCATGTTTCATAGGTCATTGAAATTTTCTTTGTTTTTTTTAGCAAATCCACTAGATGGGGTGCCTAGGACTAGTTTTTATATATAAAGAAAACAAAAACAAAAACAAAATAGTGTGAGGTCTTACAAAATATAAGCTTTGACGGTTACCTAAGACCTATCACCAATTTTGAGCAAATGATACTGAAAATTAGTAGCACATTTCATCCTATGAATGAATGCGATTATTGAGCTACTAAAGCAGCAAGAAAGATGAATAAAGTCATTGTGCTTGCTAATCCATATAATCCAAAGAGTGCAAATCTTCATCGCACAACTGGGCAGCATATTCCATTCTAATTCCCAACTCGTTTGTTTGAAACATTTGTCCATTGGTTCTAATCCTACAGTACCAAAAAAGATAGCTGTGGCAGACGTTACTTGCACTGTCCAGCAAAATGAATCGTGAACGGGCACACACTGTTGGTACAAAATTACATGTGACCTCCATTTGTAATCTGTTAAATTTTTTGCATGAAATCCATTGTGAGGTGGTGTATTACTTAAGTATATTGGGTTGTCTATCCACAATAATCCAGTAGACTCCTTTGTCCTCGCAAAAACCTGTACATTAAGTGATCATCATGGCAGAAAAACTGGCCATCGACTCACGCTTGCGTTCCAATACATGTTGAAAGTACAAGAGGGGGTTGTGTGAATTGATTATTTTTATATTTAATCGCTACAAGTTGACTAGTTTTCTAATTAGTCGACTAGATGTAATAGCGAGAAAATAAGACGAGTAGAATTTAAGATGCAGAAATAAAATGCAAGAATTAAAGACACCGGAATTTTTATACTAGTTCGGATTCAATGTGAATCCTAGTCCAGCCCCCTTGGGTTGCAAGGGAATTCTCTTTCAGTGAATGGGTTTCTTGAGTACAAAGTGAATGGTGTGGTTTACACCAATGGCTCAGTTGCTATGTCACTCGTTTCTCTTTGATACAATGCCTCACCAGTATTTTTCTCTCTTTCTTCTCTAACTTGTTACACAATAGATCTAGAGAGCTACAATGTTGGTTTGTAGTAGAAAAAAGAGAGGGTATTTGGTTCGATCAAAGTATATTCCTCTAAGTCTTAAGGATGTGTATAAATACTTTGTAGGAGGCCGCTGCTGAAGAGTTTTGCCAACCCAAGAGATTTGATCCTTGGAAAGAAATTGATTCTTTTCAAGAATAAGGTATATTTGTGTTGCTCTTCATTGATGAGAGGACTTTAATAGCTTTGCTTCTACAGGTCTTGATAGCGCCGGGGTTTCTTTTTGATTTTTGGTCCTTCTAGTAATAGCAACTTGATTGATCATCTTAGCAAGATCTTCGATACTTCTTTTCCGCGTCAATCAATCTTGGATTGATTTCCTTGCCTTTGATTGATTCCTTCAACCTTGGATGATTTCCTTGAGTCCCTATACCAAAAGAAATTATATTATTTTCATCATTAAAACTAAAACCTAAAAATCTCCCCCTTTTTGATGATGACCAAATAATATATGTAAACATCACTTGACTTCCCTGTATTTTACTCCCCCTCAATGAGTGCAGTTGACTTCCCCTCAATAGGTGTTGTTGAGACTACTTCCTTTATTCGGCTTCTTCTGCAGGATCTATGACTCCCCCTCAAGAGGTGCCGTTGAGACTACTTCTATTAGTCAGCTTCTCTTCTCCTGCATATACCTCTAGTCGACTTCCCCTGCGTGTACCTGCACAAATATACATATATCATTTCTCCCCCCTTTTGACATCAGCAAAGAGGGTATAAGAGAACAACATACTATATACTAAAACAGGATTTATAGCATGATATGCTTGCAGAGTTATGGCAAAACAAAAGAAAAGAAAAAAAATCATCCAATGACTGGTTATCTAGTCCCAAATAGCACAACAAAAAAAAAAAATATTGTCAAAAACTTCCACATTAACGATGCAAGAAATAGGTAAGGGTGTTGCAAATCGCCTCCTTCAGTTGATCAAAACTAGCATTGGCTGAGACAATCACTCCATCAAGCCTGTCGTGTACCTCCTTGAATTCCTTGACTGCATTTTCCCTAACTCTGAGAATTGCAACTCTTATCTTTGAAACATCAGACCCTGTTTCTTTGGAGATTGCATGAATGTCTCCAACAGTGGACTGAGTATCAGCAAGAAGATCTTTGATTGCGGACGACTGATTGTCAATGGCAACTAGTTTCTCAACAAGGTCAAGATCACTGGGACTATGATGGGAAATAGAGGGTTTGGACCTTGAATCAGGTTGAACATGTTTGACCTCACCTTCTTGTTTCTTAACCCATGAGTCCTTCACACACATATACCCCATACTCGCAAATGCTCTGGAATTGTAAAATTTTGAAACAGAGATGAAAAGATATTCAGAAATGGAATTATTATGGGCTTCCAGAATGTGAGTGATGGCCATGCCATAGGGCAGGCTGGTGGGATCATCAGCACTTTCAATCATAAAATTGATGACCAGAAGGACAATTTGATCTTGAGTTTTGTCATAAGGAAATAGACAAGAAATGTATCTCTTTGAGAGAAGGTGGAAAAGGAGCCAGTACGAGGAAGCAGAATAGTTGCAACAATGTGGGCTAGAACACGAGTTTCAAAGCTAACATCACTTGGATCTAATTGATTTGGGAGAGATTCAGATGGATACTCAGCAATACACCGTTTTGCTTGATCAAAAGTTATTTCAAAATCATCAAGCTAGGAATTTTTGAAAATCATGGGAAAACTAGAACATTTACACTGGAAAATTAAATCAAACGTCGCACAATCAAGAACAATTCGCTTCCCTAACACTAAGGATTCCAACTTGTCAGACTTGCATAGAGCGAAGATTTGCATAAAACATTTTCACTAGGGGTTCAAAGACTTTAGGAGGGGGAACATAAAATAATTTTCACCAGCCTTAATAAACAAACATATTTTTTACCTTACAATTTAGGGCTTCCATGTCATCAAGGTCGACCACCCTCCCATGAGAAATCGGCTTGTCTTTCAAAGCAATGAAAAAATCTCTGTTTGGAGAATCCCAGAAATTTAGGTTAGACTCTAAGGAACTATAGAGATCTATTTCGACTTCTTTTGAGTAAAGGATCCAGGGGGTTCTTCCATAGGTCTTTTTCCCAAGGCTTTTTCTCCTAAAGCATGAGAATGATCTGAGAGGTCCGCCTGAGATGAGGCAAAACCTTCAGAATGGTCGGACCCTAGATCTACTTGTTCTGGAGGCTGAGAAAGGGGTTTGGATCTGGAATGAGTACTCTTCTTGGTAGAGGCATAGGGACTTTTAGAGTGTTTGTCCATGGAAAAACTTTGGTTTGAGAAAGTTTTTGGAGAGGGTTTCTAGGCGATGGGGACGATGGAGATTGAAAAAGAGGTTTCAAGTATTAAAAGAAGGGTTTATGACGGTTGAGTACAGAAAAGGAAGGGGTGTGAGTTGATCAAACATGATGATTGGTTTTCCTTCTTTGAACTCTGCAACTGATGTGAAAAGAGAGGAAAAGAGAGGGAATTCGGAGGCGCCAATTAATGATTAGTAAAAAAATTGAACATTAGGCATATAGAAAATAATAGTAACACATAGGTCCTAATTAATGCAAATAATACCAAGTAATACTCTTAAAGAGCAGAATTTCACCTCTAATAACGGCTTAGTAAAAATATCCGCTAATTGATCAGTAGTTCCAACAAAAGATAGTTCTATTTTTCCCTTAAGGACATGATCTCTAATAAAATAATGCTTGATGTCTATATGTTTTCCCTAGAATGATGCACATGATTTTTAGAGAGACATATAGCACTAGAGTTATCACAAAGAATTGGTATGGGATAGAATAATTCATAGTCACCCAATTGATGAGACATCCATAGTAATTGTGCACAACATTGTCCAATAGGGATATACTCAGCCTCAATTATGGATAATGCAACTGATCCTTGCTTTTTACTATTCATGATATCAGTGCCTTTCCAAGTAATTGGCATGTTCCACTGGTTCTTGTTCTGTCTTCCTTATCACCTGCAAGTTCAGCATCTAAAAACCCTTCTAGTTTAAAATTGTTAGAGCGTGGATACCATAATACGTGAGAGACAATTCCAATAAGATATCCAATAATTCTCTTTACTGCAGCCAGATGTGATTCTTTAGGAGCTGGCTGAAACCTGACACATTTACATACACTAAACATAATATCCAGTCGACTAGCAGTTAGATAAAGAAGTGAGCCAATCATTCCATGATACTTAGTTTCATCAACACGATTTCCATCTTCATCTTTGTCGAGACTTGTTGAAGTACTCATTGGTGTGCCAATAGCTTTGGCATTGCTCATACCGATCTTTTGAATCAACTCCTTTGTATATGTTTTCGGACATATGAATTTTCCTTCTTCAAATCGTTGAATTTGAAGTCCAAGAAAGAATGTTAGCTCTCCCATCATACTCATTTCAAACTCGCTTTGCATAAGATTTGAAAATTCCTTGCACAGAAGAGGGTTGGCACTATAAAAAATAATATCATCAATGTAAACTTGAATAATGAGATTACCTTATGATAATATTTTAATAAACATGGTAGTATCTACTTTACCTCTTGTAAATCCGTGATCAATAAAAAATAAGCTAAGTCTTTCGTACCATGCTCGTGGAGCTTGTTTCTGTCCATACAACGCTTTGATCAGTTTATACACATGGTAGGGAAACTTTGAATCTTCAAATCCAAGGGGTTGTTTCATGTATACCTTCTCTTCAATGAAACCATTACAAAGGGCACTTTTAACATCCATCTGGAATAGCCAGAATCTTTTAAAGGATGTATATGCAAGAATAATTCGTATAGATTCCAATCGAGCTACTGGAGCGAAGGTTTCATCATAGTCGAATCCTTCTTGTTGGGTGTATCCTTGAGCAACTAATCTGGTTTTGTTTCTCACGACTTTTCTATCCTCATTCAGCTTATTTCTGAAAACCCATTTTGTTCCAATTATGGGAGCATTTTCAGTCTTGGGCACCTGTTTTCATACTTGATATTTGTCAAATTGATCTAGCTCTTCCTGCATTGCTTGCAGCCAGCTTGAGTCTTTCAGAGCTTCCTCTATTTCCTTTGGCTCAATCTAGGAAATTAGTGCTATGTTTGCTTTCTTCTTGAGAGCTCCCCTGGTTTTCATTCCTTCGCTTGGATATCTTATGATGATTTTTTTGAGGATATTCTGGTTCACTTCTCCATTCATTTGGACGAACTATATGAGTAGTTGACTCTTTCGGAGGTTCTGATTGACTGTTGATGATCTCATTAGTTGACTTTATCACACCATCAGGTTTATTAGTCGACTCTTGAGATTTGCTTGTCTCCTGAATTTCCTGAGTTTGATCTTCATCACCTGCAGTAATTCCTTTCTTGACCGAAGTGTTATTCTCATCAAAGATAACATATATTGACTCTTCTACACACAATGTGCATTTATTATAGGCTCTAAAAGATCTACTATTTAATGAATATCCCAGAAAAATTCCTTCGTCACTTCTAGGATCGAATTTTCCAAGATTGTCCTTACCATTATTGTGAATGAAACACTTGCTTCCAAATTGATGAAAGTAACTTATATTGGGCCGTTTACCATTCCACGGTTCATAAGGAGTCTTCTTCAGTATGGGTCTTATGAGACATCGATTGAGAATGTGATAAGTTGTACTTACTCCTTCTGCACAGAAGTGATTTGGCAGTGAATATTCTAGTATCATAGTTCTTGCCATATCTTGTAAGGTCCTATTTTTCCGTTCAACAACTCCATTATGTTAGGGTGACCTTGGAATAGAGAAATTGTGAGTGTATCCTTGATCGTTGGAGAAATCTTCAAATGCTCTGTTTTCAAATTCTCCTCCGTGATCTCTTTGAATAGTTGTAACAAGATACCCATTTTCTCTTTCAACCTTTTTACAGAAGATCTCGAAATTTTTCAAGGCTTCATCTTTGTGATATAGAAAAATCACCCAAGTAAAGCGTGAGTAATCATCAACAATAACAAATGCATATCGTTTTTCTCCTATGCTAGCAGTTCTAGTAGGTACAAATAAGTCCATATGAAGCAATTGCAAGGGTATTGAAGTAGATAAAACATCTTTATTTTTGAAAGAATTTCTAGTTTGTTTACCAATCTGACATGCATCACATACATGATTTTTAGAAAAATTGAGTTTGGGTAAACCAATAACTAAATCATGCTTGGAAAGTTTCTCTATTAAATGCATGCTTGCATGACCAAGTTTCTTATGCCATAACAATGGATCACCGGATATGGATGTTAAGCAAATATGACCATCTATATTTTCAAAACCATCAAGAATATAGACATTTCCATGCCTTTTACCTGGGAGGATTATTTTACCTGTCTCATCTTCAATAGAACAACCTGTTTTCTTGAACTTTACTTCATACCCTGAGTCGCATAGCTGACTTATACTCAGAAGGTTGTAGTTAAGTCCGCCAACAAGATACACTTCAGTGATATCACAATTATTATTGAAAGAAACTGTTCCGATATCGACTATCTTTCCTTTTGAGTCATAACCAAATTTGATATTTCCTCCATCTATTTTTGTAACTTCTTTACACAGGTTTTTGTCACTTGTCATGTGACTGGAACACGCACTATCCAAGTACCATTTTCCTTTGCGACTCCTTCTGTGGTGTTCTTGAAAAACATAACTATCACTTCCTTTTAGGTATCCAAGCTTGCTTGGGTCCTTGTTGGTTAGTATTACTGGATTCAAGATTGTTTTTGGTTTCCAAATCCATCCTGAGACATTTGACTTACGAAATCGACAAAAGGAATATTTATGTCCACTTTTAGTACAATAGTGACACGTAGGACTTGATCCATTTTTGGATCTCCCATTTGTGTTAGTACTAGTGGACTCTATCTTGGCCGGTCGCTCCAGTTGACTTGTAAGTCGTCTGGTTCGACTTTACAGAACTATCACTACTAGAAATCAGGCTATTTCCGTCCGAAAATTTTCCGACCGAAATCGGTCTGAAATTTTCCGACCGAATTCGGTGGGAAATAAGAGTAGTTGGTCGCAAAAGTCAACAAAATTTGGGGACAGCAAAAAAAAAATATTTCCGACCGATTTTGGTCGGAAATTGGTCAAACATTAGTCAATACTGCTCGAAAAATAATTATTTTTCAAAATTTACCAAATTTCCGACCGAAAACAGTCGGAAACTGGTCAAATATTTGGTCAACATTTTATCTAATTTGAAAAATAATTATTTATTAT
>ML259175.1:3456-20889 GCA_005239495.1 Nicotiana undulata
TTTATAGGATAGGAATCCTAAATTCCTCTGGGACTGATAGGAAGGGACGGGTAACAGCATGCAATAGAGGTCGTGACCAACACGAGCTTAGTTACCTTCACGGGGTGGGAAAGGGTAGATATGGATATGATGACTGATGCGCTAATACCACGTGTAGCCCCTCTTCGAGGAGTGTCATACCGGGTATTGCATTGATGTTATCCATATTATAAACAAACATTGGATATCCCTTTATTTTCATAAATGTGTTCAGATTGTAATCCTTTCAAAGGCTAGCTTTCATTAACTATTTTTTAAACTCTGTATTTAGACTTAAATCCCCCATTTATTTGAGCCCTACTTGTTTATTTGCTGTACAAATTCACAAAAGTTGTTTGGACGGGAACCACACTTGCGGATTCTGAGGGGTTCCTAACACTTTCCCCTTAGGATAATTTCAATCCTTTACCTGTCTCTTGTTATCAACGTAGTTATAAATAAACGTCCTTAGGTTCCCTAACGCGCCTTAATAATCGTTAGGTGGCGACTCTTCAAAAACGCAAGACCCCTTTCACAAAAGGAATGAGTTGTCTCAACCAATGTCATAAACCCGATTTCGCGAGAAAAAAGGGGGCGCGACAGCATGGCAACTCTGCTGGGGATATTAGGCTTTTACCATTTCAAACTGCCTTGTGAATTTGTACCTTTACTTTGTTTGATACTTGCACCCTTTCCTTTTCCCCTTTATGTGCAATTAATTGTTTATCTCTTTCAAGTATTTCCTCTTCCCCAAAAACAAAACTGACATGTTCCTTTGTTTCCCTTTGTAACCACTTTAAATCATAACTATTGTATTTACCGCTTTCTTAATGTACAAATACGTGACACCATGCTTTTAATGCTTATTCATTATTGCATAATCATGCTCAACACTCATACTCCACTCGTGCCAAAAAAAATTCTATAGCAACGCACGCTTGATGAGTGGTTGCGCCCTTCCTATATCATTACCCCCTAAATTCGGAAAGACTTATTTTCGGTAATACTAGTTGATCAGCGGTGCAGTCGACGGTTCCGTGCCTTTCCCCCTTGAGTTGTCCGCTCAAGGGTACTAGTCTAAAACCCCATAGAAACCTTACTCTGTTATACTGCTACATGCATCATGGTCAAACCTAGCCAGGCTAAAGTATTGTCCGCACAATAGCTTTTAAGATAGCCTTGTCCAAAAGTCCACTGGGATTCCCTAAACCCAAACGGACATCATCACGTTCTGTGCATTTATTTGGAGAACTAAATGCTTCATGCTAATTGTTGATGTTAAAAAGTCGAGCCTGGTGGGGGTAAGGGTCTAACCTTGTTTGCCTTGCAGAAATATGAGGCACGAAGTCCCCAGATTCGGCATGGTCGCCAACATCCACCCAAGATTGCTAAACTGGTGGGAGGACTTACATTCTAGTGACAAAACCCTTGTTAGAAAATATCTGGGTAATCTACCATCTCTCTTGGAGGTCCAGCCTAACAACATGATAATAGAGGCTGCAACCTTGTTTTGGGATTGTGAAAGGGTCGTGTTCCGCTTCGGGGACATTGAAATGATGCCTTTGCTAGAAGAGATAGGAGGACTAGCCGGTCTAGTTTGGGAAACCCCGGGTTCACTAATGCTTGAGAACCGCACAGGCAAGGGTTTCCTAAAAATGATGGGTTTGAAGAAGAATGCAGAACTGGTATGCTTGAAAGAATCGTACATACCTTTTGACTATTTGTACGAAAGGTACGGTCACAACAAATCATACCGTACCTACCATGATGAGTTCGCCATCACATCCTTGGGACACATCCATCGTAGGGTATTCGTCTTCATGTTTTGCTTTTTGGGTCTGATCGTGTTTCCAATGAAGAAGGAGAGAATCCATACTAGGCTGGCTATGGTAACCAAGACCCTAATGGAGGGGATTAGTGGGCAGACTTTCAGCATTGTACCCATGATCATTGCAGAGATATACCGAACCTTGGAGAAATGTCAACGAGGAGCGAGACGCTTCGAAGGCTGCAATCTACTACTTCAGCTTTGGCTTATGGAACATCTCCAAAAGAGCAAATACCGACAAGAAATTCATCGAAGGGTCTGGGATGACCATATTGCTTTCCACCATCCAAAGCGAATGAATTACATCCCCGACATGTTCTCTCAGCCTGAGAATGCCAGAGGATGGGTCGAGCTCTTTGATAATCTGACTGAAGAACAGGTTCAATGGATGTTTGAGTGGTTTCCGACATAGTAGTTCATCGCCCGGTCCAGAGATGCACTGTTCCTGATACTGATTGGTCTAAGAGGAACATACCCTTACGTCCCTTTTCGCGTTATGAGGTAAGCAGGTAGGAAGCAAGTCATACCCAGGGTCGACAAGATGAGACATCTTCGAGCCGACTTCCAAAATGATGATAGTCCTCAAAAGTGTCAAGCCCAACACATGTGGCACTGTAAGATTGTGATGGAGAAAGACACCATTGAGCCAGAAAGATATCACGCTGGTTGCACCCCCTTCTATTCTGGTTGGTTGGAAGATAATTGGGATGGTCTGGGCAAGCTAGGGTTCTTTCAAGGCCACAGGATTATAGATGAAAAGGCGGAGGGCAAGTCAAATACAACCAGTTGCGCAAAATGATCCAGGAATGCGAGAGCGAACACCGCGAGATACATGAGTCCAACAAGAAGATGATTAAGGAATGGAAAGACATGGCTATAAGTACCAACAAAAGGCTGGGGTATTTGGAGCGAGGCATAGTAGGGGAAAATTCCTCAAAAGGGTCGAAGACTGTCAAAAGGCTGAAGGGACCGAAGGTGGACATCTAGCCAGAGCATACCTGTTGCTGGGACTTCGCGATTTGGGGAATCTGTTCGAGGGAAGAAAGAATGCCGAGTCTGGGAAAGGTCCTTCCGGGACCAAGTAGATAGGAATGTCTTTCTTTTACTTTATCAATGTAATGAGGCCAATGGCCATTAGTGACCTTTACTTCCTGTTTATTTGGTGTCGTTTTTGGATTCGTCTATTTTCTTATCAATAAAATGAGGCATTTAGCATTCTATGTTCTCTGAATTAATTTGTCGCTAGGACTACCTCGGGAACAAAGAGGTTCCCTAAATTAGGACGCACTTTACATTCCCGCACTATGTGTTTAAATATTTCAATACTTTCTCATAATCTTCACTGACTTGGCTACCTTTTGTTTTTGTTTTGCTTCTTCCTTTATTTATTCCCTTCCCCAAAGGTTAGTTCGTGCACTCTGGCATCATCATCCTATCTCACAAGATCCAGGGGCCCTCCACCCACTCCTCCTCCTAGTCCTCCTAAAGGCAAGAACAAGGGCAAGAATAAAATGGAAGATTCAAGCAACAACAGAAAGGAGAACACAGCTGAACGGGTATAGGCCACTGATGGCCAGGGTATTCGGGTTCCTAATGAGAATATGTCGCAGTTTGAACAGAAATTACTGAAATTCCAAGAAGAGCTTGATCAAGTTCAAAATCTAGCAAACCTGTCATTCTCCCTCAATATCCGAGACGTCACCTCGCCAACATTCAAAATCCTACACCTCCACAAAATATCCCAAGACATCAGACTCATCCCACACCTCACCGTCACGCCACTCTACCAAAGAACCAAACTCTCCCAACGCAATGAAATACCTGCCATACCCCAAATAACACTCCACTACTTATTCCAGAACCTTAGAACTCCAAAAATGACCATTTCCACACCCATGCATCAGGCCACCATAACAATCCTATCTACGTGGAGACCATGCCTCACTCCACTACACCTATCCCATACACACCTGAGTCTGATGAAAAGAATCATCTTATCAAGAACTTGGCCGAGGAACTTAGGAAGCTGACAAGCCTGGTTCAAGGCGTTGAGGGAATCAAGGGAGTCGAAGGGCTGAATTATGAAGACCTCTGCATACAGCCTGATGTCGAACTGCCTGAGGGATACAAACCTCCTAAGTTCGAAATGTTTGACGGTACAGGTGATCCCAGGGTCCATCTGAGGACTTACTGCGACAAACTGGTTGGAGTAGGGAAGGATGAAAGGATCTGCATGAAGCTGTTCATGAGGAGTTTGAAAGGAGATGCATTGTCTTGGTACATCAGCCAAGATCCCAAGAACTGGTCAAACTGGGTGAGCATGGCATCTGACTTTATAGACAGATTTAGATTTAATACAGAGAACGCACCAGACGTGTTCTACATCCAGAATTTGAAAAAGAAGCCCACAGAGACATTTTGCGAGTATGCTACTCGCTGGATGTCCGAAGCTACTAAGGTCAGACCCGCCTTAGAGGAGGAAAAGATGAACAAGTTCTTCGTCCGGGCTTAGGACCCGCAGTACTATGAACAGTTGATGATGATTGAGAACCACAAATTCTCCGATATTATCAAGCTGGGAGAAAGGATCGAAGAAGGTATTAAAAGTGGCATGGTCACGAATTTTGAAGCCTTGCAAGATACAAATAAGGCTTTACAGTCCGGTGGTGTGTCCAAGAAAAGGGACATAAGAGCCATGATGGTTGCACAAAGAGCCAAATCCCCACTCAAATACCAAACTTACCTAACACCTCCATTCACATATCAATCAACCCCAAATTACCAAGCACCCTCACCCTCATACCAAGCCCCACCACCAACTTATCAATCATCTCCACCACCTACATATCAACCTACTTCACCCAGATACTCCCAACCCGCTCTTGTCTACCACACTTATAATTATCAACCATCCCATTATCAATCACCCCCCGTACGCCAAAACCTTCCCAGACCTCCAAAACAATATACCGCCATCGCTGAACCTATCGACCAACTATATGAGAAGCTCAAGGCTGCTGGTTATGTCACACCCATCCCTACTGCAACCCCTGAAAATCCTTCTCAGTGGATTAATCCAAACAAGTCTTGTGCATACCACTCCAGCATGAAAGGGCACACCGTTGATGAATGCCGCTCTTTCAAAGACAAGATACAGTCCTTGATTGATAACAAGATCATTGTGGCAAAGGAGCCCGCTCCGAACGTCCGTAACAATCCTCTGCCAGACAATAAGTGTGGAGGTATCCACATGATTGCAATAGAAGATGATTGGGATTCCGAGGGATCGATCGGGTTGATCGTAGAAGGCGATAAACCAAAGAAACCAGCAATTACTCTCAATCCAATCATAGTCCAGATTAAACCGTCTGAGGATGATGAGGTAAATATGTCTATACCCCTTGAATTTGAAGCAGCGCCACCCACAAAGACACCAGTACCAATTGAGGTTGAATTCATGTCTCCGGCAAATGTACCCGCACCATTTGAGGTTGTAGTCTTGCCACCCCGGGCACATGTTCCATTCGAAGTGAGGATCGCCGCGCCGATCCCAGTGGCGATGTCAACCACGCCACCTTTCTATACAAATATTGTACCCTGGGACTATACAACCGAGGCGAGAAGGAAGAGTAAGGTCAAGACTGAAGAAGCTGTCGCAGCACAGGGTATGACAAGAACTGGTAGAGTCTATACCCCTGAACATCTGGCCGAATCAATCAAGAAGGCTTCCAATCGGCTTCCCCTTATTGAGACAGGCCCGGACGACCTTTGGAGGAAAGTACAGGCCAAGGAGTACTCGGTCATTGACAATTTGAACAAGATGCCAACACAAATATCCATTCTCTCTTTGCTGCAGAATTCTGAGACGCACATGAGTGCTTTGTTGAAGGTGTTGAACGAAGCATATGTGCCGAACAATATCACTAGCGGGGAAATGGCCAATATGGTAGGCCAGGTGTTGGAAAGCCATAAGATTACTTTTCATGAAAGACAAACTGCCACCTGAAGGGCTAGGGCATAACAAAGCACTGCACATCACCGCACAATGCGAAGATTATTTCATCACCAGAATCCCGATCGATGGAGGGTCCAGTCTTAACATCTGTCCGCTGATAACACTCAAGAAACTGGGTAAAGGGCTGCATGAGATAAAAGATGGATCAATCAATGTGAAAGCTTTTGATGGTTCTCAAAGGTCCACCATTGGTGAGATTAGCCTATGCCTGCAGATGGGACCAACCTGGTTTGAGGTCGATTTCCAAGTGATAGATATACCAGCGTCCTACAACTTGCTATTAGGGTGACCATGGATCCATGCTGCTGGGGCCGTGGGCATCAATGCTACACCAGGCAGTGAAGTTTGAATGGAACCACCAGGAGGTGATTATTCACGGCGATGGTAGCAACCCTATTTACAGCCGCCAGACTATTCCGGCAATCGAGGGAAGAAAGAAGCTAGGTGGAGAAACTTACCACCACATTGAACGGGTCAATGATATCGACAAAGACAAATGGTGGGATAGCAAAATGGAAATCATACTAAGCTGGAGTGGGTACGAGCCTGGCAAAGGGATTGGCAAGAACCTCCAAGATATCTCTAAACCCATAAAGCTCAAGAAACATGGTACTACCTTCGGTTTGGGATATGAGTACACCTGGGAAGAATTCAATAGCTGGTCGCCACCATGGCGCGGTCCTTACTACCCACTAGAGCAGCCAATACCACATATGGAGCAGATCTTTCAGCAAGATGGCATTATTTATGGGACAGACGAAGAGGAAGCACTCGCCGCACTGAGGAACTTATTCCTAGAGGATGATGACATGGACTGTTGTATTATTCTAGAGGAGGAGGGGGAGGAAGGACCTTCCATACAAGCTGTGAATAGAGGAGCATATCTCAAGAATTAGGCCATCAGAACAACCAAAGCCCGACGAGCCTCGGGGTAGCAAGGCTAAAACAAGCGTTATTCGTTGTTTGTCTTTACTAAATGATTTCCTTCTCGCATTTTTATTCCTGAAATAAGATTTTCAAATATTCAAAACAATTATTCAATTTATCAAAAGCATTTTAATTTTATTATGAATCAATATTTATTTCTATCATTTTTCTCTCATTACTTTACCTATACAACATTACTATTACCTATCTTGACAAACCAATGACTGTGACATGCTACGAGACAACGCAACAAACGAACATTGATTCAGAGGAAGATGACATACCAGACGAGATTGTTAAAGAAGTTGAGAATTTTGAGAACAGACCTAAGTCCAACCTGGACGAGACCGAAGTTGTCAACTTGGGAGACTTAGAAAACGTCAAGGAAACACGAATCAACATTCATTTGCCGCCATCGGAAAAGAAAGAATACATAGAATTTTTAAAGGAATATGAGGACATATTCGCCTGGTCGTACGATGACATGAATGGTCTGAGTACATCTATTGTGGCTCATAAACTGCCAACCAATCCAATGTGTCCACCAGTCAAGCAAAAGCTCAGAAAATTCAAGCTTGATATGAGCTTGAAAATCAAGGAAGAAGTTACCAAGCAAATCAATGCCAAGGTTCTCAGGGTAGTTGAATACCCGAACTGGTTAGCTGACATTGTACCAGTACCAAAGAAAGATGGAAAGGTCAGAGTCTGTTTTGACTACCGGGACCTCAATCGGGCCAGTCCGAAAGACGACTTCCCTTTGCCAAACAAACACATCCTGATTGACAATTGCGCCAAGCATGAGCTACAATCATTCGTGGATTGCTTCGCTGGTTATCATCAGATCTGGATGGATGAGGATAAACAGCTTTCATTACGCCGTGGGGAGTATACTGCTACAAGATGATGCCATTCGGCTTGAAGAATGCTGGGGCCACTTACATGAGGGCTATGACCACTATCTTCCACGATATGATTCACAAGGAGATCGAGGTATATGTGGATGATGTTATTATCAAGTCCAGGAAAGTTGCCGACCACATAGAAGAAATAAGGAAGTTCTTCAAAAGACTACAGAAATACAATCTGAAACTAAATCCCGCAAAGTATGCATTTGGGGTTCCTGCTGGGAAGTTGCTTGGGTTTATTGTGAGCCGTCGAGTGATAGAATTGGATCCATCGAAAGTCAAAGACATTCAAGAACTACCGCCGCCAAGGAAAAAGAAAGGTACTATGAGTTTCTTGGGAATTCTTAATTACATCAGCCGATTCATAGCATAGTCTACAGTTATCTGTGAGCCGATCTTCAAGATGCTGAAGAAGGATGCCGCAACAAAGTGGACCGATGATTGTCAAAGGGCTTTCGACAGAATTAAGGAATACCTGTCAACACCACCAGTCCTAGTACCGCCTGATCCAGTTAGACCTTTGCTACTCTACCTTGCAGTATTAGATGGAGCCTTCGGCTGCGTTCTAGGGCAGCACAACAAAACAGGAAGAAAGGAGCAATATATTTATTATCTCAGAAAGAAGTTCACTCCGTACGAGGATCGGTACTCTCTATTGGAACGCACTTGCTGCGCTTTGACTTGGGTAGCTCAGAAGCTGAGGCACTATTTCTGTGCCTATACTACATATGTCATATCGAGAATGGATCCATTGAAGTACATCTTTCAGAAGCCCATGCCCACTGGCAAGCTAGCAAAGTGGAAAATCCTGCTGAGTGAGTTCGACATTATTTATGTGACTCAGAAAGCGGTAAAGGGACAAGCACTGACAGATCACCTTGCTGAGAACTCCGTGGACGGAGAGTACGAACCTCTAAAAACGTATTTTCCACGATGAAGAGGTATCATTCATAGGAGAGGACATTGCCGAATCCTATGACGGGCGGAGGATGTTTTTTGATGGAGCGGCGAACTTCAAGGGAGTTGGCATTGGAGCAGTCCTAATATCAGAAACTGGTCAACATTATCCGGTATCTGCCAAACTCAAATTCCCCTGCACCAACAACATGGCTGAATATGAGGCCTGCATCTTAGGGCTCAAAATGTCCATTGACATGAACGTTCAAGAGCTGCTAGTGATTGGTGATTCAGACCTATTGGTACATCAGGTACAAGGAGAATGGGCGACCAAGAATTCCAAGATAATGCCGTATCTGCATCACGTGTAGGAATTACGGAAGAGGTTCATGAAGATAGAATTTCGGCATATTCCAAGAATTCAAAATGAGTTCGCCGATGCATTGGCTACTTTGTCCTCAATGACCCAGCATCCGGACAAGAATTTCATTGATCCTATTCCAGTGAAGATCCATAATCAACCAACTTACTTTGCCCATGTCGAAGAAGAAGCAGACGGGAAACCTTGGTTTCATGACATCAAAGAATACTTGTTAAAAGGAGAGTACCCAGAGCTCGCAAATCCTACTCAGAAAGGCACACTTCGGAGACTATCCAACAACTTCTTTCATAGCGGAGGAATCCTGTATAGGAGGACTCCCGATTTGGGATTATTAAGATGTGTAGACGCATAGGAAGCATCCAAGCTACTAAAGGAAATTCATGCTGGGACCTGCAGTCCACATATGAACGGTTTTGTCTTGGCAAAGATGATACTCCGAGCTGGTTAGTTTTGGATGACTATGGAAACAGATTGCATCCAGTATGTCCGGAAATGCCACTGCTGTCAGATACATGCAGACATGATAAAGGTACCTCCAAACGAGCTCAATGCAACAAGCTCAACCTGGCCGTTCTCCGCCTGGGGCATGGATGTTATTGGACCGATCAAGCCTGCCGCCTCTAATGGACACAGGTTCATCCTAGTAGCCATCGATTATTTCACCAAGCGGGTCGAAGCAGCATCTTACAAAGCAGTGACTAAGAAATTCGTGGCCAACTTTGTCCGCGACCGTGTTGTTTGCCGGTTCGGAATTCTAGAATCAATGATTACTGATAATGGTTCCAACCTCAACAATGACTTGATGAAAGCTATGTGCGAGACTTTCCAAATCAAACACAAGAACTCCACATCTTAAATACCTCAGATGAATGGAGTTGTAGAAGCCGCTAACAAAAACGTCAAGAAGATATTGAGGAAAATGATAGAGAAGCACAAGCAGTGGCACGAGAAACTATCATTCACCTTACTGGGATATCGCACCACGGTCCGCACATTGACCGGGGCAACTTCTTATATGCTGGTTTGCGGTACAAAGGTTGTTATTCCCGCTGAGGTAGAAATTCCTTCCCTAAGGATCATACAAGAAGCTGAGCTCAGTGACGCATAGTGGGTAAAGAACCGTTATGAGCAGTTGGCCCTCATAGACGAAAAGAGAATAAATGCTGTCTGCCATGGTCAACTCTACCATAATAGAATGACTAGAGCCATCAATAAGAAATTCAAGCCGAGGCAGTTCACACCGGGGCAACTGGTGTTAAAGAAAATATTCCCACATCAAGATGAAGCCAAAGGGAAGTTCTCTCCCAACTGGCAAGGTCCATACATGGTTCATCGAGTTTTGACAGGAGGAGATCTTATACTCGCAGAAATGGACGGAGAAGTATGGCCAAAACCAATCAATTCAGATGCAGTCAAGCGCTACTATGTGTAATTCTTTTTTACTTTTATCAATGATGTAAATTGAACTACGCCTGACCTAATTCCCGTTTAAGAGGGGATACGTAGGCAGCCCTATGGGTTCGGTCATAATTCAATAAAATTTTAAGTTTCCCATGTAATTGGAAACTGGGGCAGAATTTTGAGGAGGACCTCAAAATTTCAAAGCAAGTACAGCCAATCGCCGCACGAGCAACAATCAGAGGCATCGACCTATCAAACTGGGGCAGAAATTTGAGGAGGACCCTC
This sequence comes from Nicotiana undulata, assembly GCA_005239495.1. Classification (NCBI taxonomy): domain Eukaryota; kingdom Viridiplantae; phylum Streptophyta; class Magnoliopsida; order Solanales; family Solanaceae; genus Nicotiana; species Nicotiana undulata. The sequence continues at coordinate 14,115 of ML259175.1, forward strand.
AAAATTCCGTAGCAGAAGAGGTTGCAATGTCTTGAACCGTGTCACGGTCGTCGGTTCATCCAAAAAAAGTATTTTAAATTATAGGTTATGTTATACTTTTACAAAATCATGCATGTTTGTTCTTGAAACAGCTTTGTTTAGCAACGCTACCCCAATGATACAAACAGTATCATCAGATCAAGCCGAACAAGTCAAGCAAAGTCACCGGGGATACAAACTAACCTTCCCCTTACAAAACTCACGATCTTTCTTTAGATGCAGGCACTAAGGTTGCAAAATCCCCAAACGTACTGTCCGCCCAGGGACAAACGTTGTTCAAAATACGACTCTCAAAACTGTTGCACTTGCCGACGTTCGCACATGCCTTTAATGCTCCGCAGTCAAAATGCTCACAATGCCTCAATTTATCACCAGCTAAGAACTCCCACTGTTATTTTATTTCTTGCATAAGGCTACCTCTCTGCCTTTCGAGACTAAACGTTGTCTCCCTCTGCATTCGCATCTCTGCATAAGGCTACCATTCTGCCTTCTGAGGTTAAGCTCTACCTCCATCTGCATTGCATAAGGCTACCATTCTACCTTCCAATTTGCATAAGGCTACTATTCTACCTTCCATCTGCATAAGGCTACCATTCTGCCTTCCGAGGTTAAGCTCTACATCCATATGCATTGTATAAGGCTACCATTCTGCCTTTCAACTTTCATAAGGCTACCATTCTGCCTTCCGAGGTTAAGCTCTACCTCCATCTGCATTGCATAAGGCTACCATTCTACCTTCCAACTTTCATAAGGCTACCATTCTGCCTTCCGAGGTTAAGCTCTACCTCCATCTCATTGCATAAGGCTACCATTCTGCCTTCCAACTTGCATAAGGCTACCATTCTGCCTTCCGAGGTTAAGCTCTACCTCCATCTTCATTGCATAAGGCTACCATTCTGCCTTCCAATTTGCATAAGGCTACTATTCTACCTTCCATCTGCATAAGGCTACCATTCTTCCTTCCGAGGTTAAGCTTTACCTCCACCTGCATTTGCATAAGGCTACCATTCTGCCTTCCGAGGCTAAGCTTTGCCTCTAATTACTTTTCGAGACTAACCGCTGTCTCAAGCACTATTTACTTTGCTTTTCTTCCATGCTAAGCTCTGCCCTTTCAATACGTAAGACTAAGCTCTGTCTTGTCAGCATCACACTATTGCATCTTCATGGGCTGAAATATCGCCAATTTATCAAAAGGCGTCATCGTTCGAAGGCACAATCTTCATGGCCCGAGAAGACCATGACATGGCCTGAGGATCTCTTTTAATCATTTGCATATCATTATTCAAAGGCGTCATGGTTCGGAGGCACCATCCTCATGGCCCGAGAACATCATTTCATGGCCTGCGAATCCTGCATCAAGCAACCCATGGCCCAGGACATCATGGTCTGATGACGTCATCCTTAACCGTCCGAAGACAACATTCATAGTCCGACGGGAATCTGCATCATGTTTTAATTACGCACAATATATGCTGGTACCGTATTTGTAGGTAATCCGGCAATCAACAATCGTCCTGGCAGGAGCGGTCCCGCTCCAGTTCTCCTAACCATCCTCGTAAGCCATTTACTCACCTAACCCCATACATTGCGTCCGTTCTTGTAAAACTTCATCAGTATACTTCGCCGATGACTCCTGAACTACATACGGCCTGATTCCTGTAAAACTAGGGATATGTAGGCAACTCAGAAACCAGGGTGCGACCTAACTCTCTTCGAACCGTTTCGCTCGGTCAAAATTGGCCATCATATCTTTACCCGACAACTCTTTAATCCTTCCCGGGTAAAGAGGGGCAGCTGTTGATACCCAATTTTTCCTCAAATTATTTTTAAAATTTGCATATATACTCTTAAAATCACTTTTTATTATAATTGGTATTTTTCCATAATTTTTCATATTATTATCAACTTATTTTCTAATTTATTCAGTACTTTGTATCCAATATTTATTCATAAATTACATTACAAATAATTTCAAAATATTTCCTAACTCAATATATCACTTTTAGTCCTATTAGGATTTAATTATTTTACAAGTTAGCCAATTTGGCATTATTTGGCCATAATTACAATATTTTTTCAACTATGGCCTATTTGTATATTTTATGCTATTTTAATTCAATAATTAGTTATTTTATATATTTTATACTATTTAATTACCTTAATTTCACCTATTTAGCCTCAAATTAATTTTATCTAATTACTAGCTATTTTTATTAATTATTTACCTATTTAATTGGGTATTTAACAATTAGCCTTTTTAATTTAAATTATAACCTAATTTGGTCTAATCCCAACCCCAATTAAAACCAGCCCAATTACACAACCCAATACCCAAGCCCAATCTCTAAAACTCACCCGACCCAACGTCTGATTTAATCCTGGCCGTTGATCAATTTTGATCAACGACCCAAAATCGTTCCTTCCTAATTTAACCCTAAAGACTACCGCCATCCCATCCTTATTTGCCCGGTATCAGTTCTCTCACAATCTCTCTAGTTCTCTCTGGTTCTCTCTAGAACCTTCTCGTCTCCTCCTCTCCGGTGGAGTCTGTTCATCTCCTCCGGCCGCCTCCCTTGCCGGAAGTTATGTCCTCTCATCATTTACTGGCCCCTGATTCACCCCATGCCGGTCTGATGATACCCTGAGGCCCTCAGGTGAACCTGGAGCTGTTCAACTCCTACCCATGGTCCCTCATGCCATTTTCAGGCCACCTCCGGCCGTTTGAGTAAGATCGATGACTTCTCTGGCTAAAGGCCGTGACATTTTTAAGGTTTCTTGTTTTCTCTGAAACCCTAACTCCTAAGATTTTCCTATTTCTTTTAGATCTGTTTTAGATCTATGTATATTATTAGTTCATTGTTGTTTTCCTCAAAGGTTTTTCCGATTTCCCTAAAATAACTCTTCATCTTCAACTAGGGTTTCTTGACCCCTTTTCAAAACGATTCTTCTTCTGATTTTAATTGTTGTTCTATGATTCTAACTATGTTTAAACGTTTATTTAAGTTTTTAACTTTTGTCTGACTTATCATGTTAAAATCCTAAGTTTCTTGGTCTTAATCCTGGATTTTGAGTCTGTCCTTGATGATATGCTCGTTTAATTTGTATGAATGCATGTTTCCCACGAACGTTCTGAGTTTTTCTGTGAATTTACTATATTTCGTTCATTAGGGTTTCTGATCTTTGTTTCCTCTGCTCGTATCATGTTTATTCTATTATTTCTTTTAGTCATTTACTATGTTCTATGCGAATCCCTGATTTTGTGTGAATTTTTACCCTACTTTGCCTATTATTGCTTATGCTATGTTTGCTCTGTTAAGTTGTAGTACTTTTCTTTGGTTAATATTACCTTCTAGAGGAATCCCTGATTCCCTGTGATTGCTATCCTCTGTTCTCAACTGATTTCAATGTTTAAAATATTCTCTTGCCTTATTTTATGGTTAATTATGCTGTCAACTGATTCTTATGTATTTTCCTTAATTAGAATCTGTTGAACCTAGCCTCTATTACATGTTGTATACTTGTGCTATGCTAAAACTGTTTCCTTATATGTTAATTCTGCCCATATGGTTTCATTCCTTATTTAGCACTGCTTATTACCGTTTGAATCTTAACTCCTTGATTAAAGGAAGTCCTCGCAACTGATTTGATACTAATTGGTATATTTCTATAATTACTGCTGAACTATTATTTTTACCTTATTCTTTTGCCTGTTTTAAAGCTATAAGTACCTTAGTCTTTCATTAGCACAAGGACACGAACAAATTGGTTAAAAAAACTCTCTTTCACAATCAAAACTATCTTCTGCTCTCTCTTTTCTTTGGTTGCTTACTACTGTTCTAAGTCAACCGGCTGCAAGCCAAGGCTGACTACTCTACTCACTTGCTCTTCATTCTGTGTTTACTGTCTTCTATACTGGTATGTCCTGATTTAAATTCAAGTCCCAAAAACAACATGTTTCTTCTGTTACTTCAATTCACCTTGTTTCTAGTTTGTTTTTACTTATGGTTCTGTTGTTCAACTTGCAACTGATATGTCTATTTCCCTGCATTATCAACCAAGTTATGTACCCCTCTCCCTTAGACTCAACATGTTTATGAAATTTTATCCCTGACTTCAATTATGTTTCTCTGATTATTGACTTGAACCTTCTATGGCAAACAACTTGTGCTTGGTTCTGTGGAAACATAAAATACATGCTACCTTAATCCCCTGAGTCCCCTCAGGATTTTTCTGATTTCTGAACCTATGTGTGACTCTGCCTACTGTATGCATACCCTTATGTTCTCTATACGTGTCCCCAATTCCTATTACCCTGTTTGTGGTTGCTGAACTTGTTTAGTTCCTGACTCTTGGTGTGATGTTAAACCTGTTATGATTCTAAGGATGGTATGTTGCTTGTTACTGAATAACTTCTTTGTTTTTTTACAAAAACTATTTCAAACAAGTCTCTTTTTCAAATTATTTTCCTACTTAAACCTTTTCAAACTATATCAAGCACTTTCACTATATTCTTAGACCCCTTAGGTTCTGCCCCTTCTGTGTGAGCATTGCCTCGGGACCCTTGAGCTCCCTTTGAACTTTGACACACAAGAGCTGACCTTTCCACACTGCACTTACTCTACCTTGGCTATGAAATCTGGGTGTGAGCACTGGCCGGGATCCTTTGAGGTCCTTAGAGATCTCTGACACACCCGGATTATGAGAAAGGTTTTGAAACAAGACTTGGCATTGAGGACCTAGAGACTTGGGCCTATTATGAAGGCTCCATATAGTTAACTTCTTGTTTTCTTATTTTAGTTATGTAATTCCTATTCAATGGCCTGCAATAATATTTGTAAACAACTCTGGGGCTGGATAGTGAAAAGGGAAGGGAGATATGCATGCTGTAGTTTATTAAAGGGTAGAGATCATGTTTTACTTGCTACCCGCGCAATAGAAATCCTGTGTAGGACTCATGTATACATGCATCAGAATTCATGTCATCTTAGGACCATGTATACTGTTTTCTTTTCAGCATATGCATCATCCTATCATTTAGAAAATTATGTGTTAGAAACATGCTAATAACCGACACACTATCATGTACACTTAGGAAAAAATCCTGTTTTAAGATAAACGTTAATACAAACCTGCTATTCATGTAAACCAGGTCTACTAATGTGGTAATATAGTGATACACTTAGAAATCCTGCCTAGGATAATAGTACGCCACTAAACAAGTCATTCCTGCTGCATCTCTTGAAAGTATGTTTCTTGTTATTGAATAACTTCCCTGTTGTTTTACAAAAACTATTTCAAACAAGTCTCTTTTTCAAATTATTTTCCTACTTAAACCTTTTCAAACTATATCATGCACTTTCACTATATTCTTAGACCCCTTAGGTTCTGCCCCTTCTATGTGATCATTGCCTCGGGACCCTTGAGCTCCCTCTGAACTTTGATACATAAGAGTTGGCCTTTCCACACTGCACTTACTCTACCTTGGCTATGAAATCTGGGTGTGAGCACTGCCCGGGATCCTTTGAGGTCCTTAGGGAACTCTGACACACCCGGATTATGAGAAAGGTTGTGAAACAAGACTTGGCATTGAGGACCTAGAGACTTGAGACTATTATGAAGGCTCCCTATAGTTAACTTCTTGTTTTCTTATTTTTAGTTATGTAATTCCTATTCAATGGCCTGTAATAATATTTGTAAACAACTCTGGGGCTGGATAGTGAAAAGGGAAGGGCGATATGCATGCTGTAGTTTATTAAAGGGTAGAGATCATGTTTTAGGCTTTACTTGCTACATGCGTAATAGAAATCCTGTGTAGGACTCATGTATACATGCATCATAATTCATGTCATATTAGGACCATGTATACTGTTTTCTTTTCAGCATATGCATCATCCTATGATTTAGAAAATTTTGTGTTAGAAAGATGCTAATAACCGACACACTATCATGTACACTTAGGAAAAAAATCCTGTTTTAGGATAAATGTTAATACAAACGTGCTATTCATTAAACCAGGTTTAATAATGTGGTAATATTGTGATACACTTAGAAATACTGCCTAGGATAACAATACGCCACTAAACAAGTCATTCCTGCTGCATCTCTTGAAAGTATGTTCAAATAAGGTAACTTCATACACTTAGAAAATCCTGCCTAGGTGTTCTGCATACTAACTTTCTGCATCTCTATATGTACACATTAGATATCATGTTTTAGAACCTCATTCTGCGCCCAGGTTAATTACTGATGCATGAAAAGACCTAAAATTGTTTTTACCATGTTCTAACAAACCAGTAATCGGTCTCTTAATATTGGCAACACCTAGAACGACATGATATTAGGTATGACAACCTGAGGTTATTATCTGCTCTGAATAATTGCTACACACCTAGGCAAGCCTTAGGCAATCAACTATAAATAAATAAAAACAGAACTGTCTTTGTGATTGTGTTTAACTGACAACATGTTAAAATCAGTAGGCAAGCCTGATTAGGACTTCCTCTCTAAGTTATGTAATAAATCTGAATCTGCTATTATCACTTAGACATCATGTTTAGGATCTGAATCTAGACCTTAGTTGTGTATGAGACATGCTGCTTATGTGCACTATTTGTGGAGGTCTTTGAGCGTTTTTTTCCTGTTTATGTGCTACCCCTTATCTGCAGTCCTACTTGTTCATTATATGTCGCCCTAGTAATTTTACCTTTAAAACCTGAGGGTCTGCCTTGAACCCCCC
>ML259175.1:20973-46835 GCA_005239495.1 Nicotiana undulata
TTTATAGGATAGGAGTCCTAAATTCCTCCGAGACTGATAGGAAGGGACGGGTAACAACATGCAATAGAGGTCGTGACCAACACGCACTTAGTTACCTTCACTGAGTGGGAAAGGGTAGATATGGATATGATGACCGGTGCGCTAATACCACGTGTATCTCCTCTTCGAGGAGTGTCATACCGGGTATTGAATTGATGTTATCCATATTATAAATAAACCTAGGATATCCCTTTATTTTCATAAATGTGTTCATATTGTAATACTTTCAAAGGCTAGGTTTCACTAACTGTTTTTCAAACCTCTCTACTTAGACTTAAATCCCCCATTTATTTGAGCCCTACTTGTTTATTTGTTGTAAAAATTCACAAAAGTTGTTTGGCCGGGAACCACACTTGTGGATCCTGAGGGGTGCCTAACACCTTCCCCTTAGGATAATTTCAAGCCCTTACCCTGTCTCTGGTTATCAACGTAGTTATAAATGAACCCCCTAGGTTCCCTAACGCACCTTAAAAATCGTTAGGTGGTGACTATTCAAAAACGCAAGACCCCTTTCCCAAAAGGAATGAGTTGTCTCAACCAATGTCATAAACCCGACTTCACAAGAAAAAGGGGGCGCGACACCACCAACTTAATGTCTTCCAACACTTGAGAGGTTTTTACACTAAGTTACTCTTCCAAGTCAACTAAGGCTCGATGAACAATTGATTAGCACAAGTAGAAATTACACTATTCCTAGTTAGATTTCATTAATCAAGTGAATAACCCACTTAAATCATTAAAGCATGGAGTAATTAGATAACACAAATCTTAATCAAATATATAACTAATATTAATACACAAAAACATAACCATACTTAGGGTTCAAAATCCTAGCTTAATAAACTTAGCTAGACATATTAAGGAAGAATAATACAAAAAGAAACTAAACATAATAGATAAAGAGGAAAGAATGCTTGTGTAGAACAATGTAGAAGTCACCCAAAATCTTCAAGAAGAAATCACAAAAGCTGCCACACAAGTCTCCTTGCCAAAAAGATGCCCTAGAATGACTTAAAAGCTATTAACACTACGACCAAGAAGTGGTCAAAATTTTCCTGTCGGGCCAACCGTGAGATGCAGCTGAACCGTTACGAATTACTGAAGCTTCAATTCTTCAATTCTTTAGGCTTCTATCAGCCGTGTCCAACGGTTGGAGTAACCGTGTCCAACAATCTGCCTAAAAGTCTTTTTGCTTCAACTTTTCTCCAATTTTAGCTCTAAGGTGATGACTTCTTGCCCATTTTTTATATTCTCCAATTCCAAAGTTCTCACACAACGTCAAAAACTAAAAATACACCATTCAAAACACACTTATCTAATTTATTACAACAAATTGGGCATTAAATTCTATCAAAACATAAGAACAATTAGCTAAAAAGCTAACGTATCACCAACTTCTTAAAGATGTTGAAAGAGATCATCACATATCTAATCATAGATGAAGATAATAAGATGCTTACGAGTTATGAACCTCTTAACATGTAAGGAGTTCAAAAAGATTAATGTTCTTTGAGTCGTTCGAAGAAAATCACAACTGACTTAGTTAGATCTGGCCAGATAATTGGCCGTTTTTACAACAAACTTCTCTCCTCCGAGAATTTAAGAGCTTTCTTTCTTGCTAATTAAATATTATAAATTACTTTTTGATAGGTGAAAAACAAATTTAGAGAAGAAATTTAGCTTTTCTCAAGCAAATGAAACAAAATGATACTCCTAACATTTTCCTACAATTTATCTTCTTCAAAAATCTTATATTCCCATAACTTAAATATCTTAGTAAAGTAAGAACCCGTTCCTTTTGCAGAATAAGATATGTAATGGATGTACTAAACTCTGCATCAGATAATACATTTGTTTGGTTAAGCTTTTTGTTGCCTTATAAACTCTGCATTAGTTATATATTATATGGTTACCTTTTTTGTTGTCCTCATAGATATTATATGCATAACTTATGCGATAATTTAGATTTTATTTTATGCGGGATAGAAGAAAGAATAATTTATAGAGTCGTATGGTTTGAAGACATGTTATGCTGAGATTAGTAGTGCATATTAATAATGTGTGGATTAGTTTTAAAGGGATTGGTATTGTAAGGATTAGCAATACATAGATCATAATATAAAGATTATTTTTTTATTGAATGTTTTGTTTGTTTTAAATATAAAATATGTAACTTAAAGTATGTGTTTAGTTTTTAAATAAAACAAGAAAATTGTGTATTACCTTAACCTTGACCTTCATTCGTTTGTTTTCTTCCCATTAGTCAAAGCCTACTTTGATAATTTTAACCTTTGTTTGGTACTCTAAGCTAGATGTGGTCTCTCCCTAGAACTACACACACATACACACACCACTCATTCAACGCATCTTCAACCATGAACTCAACTAACACAGAAGACTCATGGGTGACAATTATTCCACCCAAACCCCCAGACATAAGAAAGGACCTCCCAATCTCCGGCATTAATTCTACACCTATAACCACAAACACCTACTCTTTTAAAGAGAAATTACTTTCCCATGAAAATGTAACAGATTCCCTAATCAATGCAAACACTCACGCGTTTGATTATTCTGAGCCAATGGCTGTTGACTACACCCCAAACTCTATCTCCTCCAAACTAAAAAGTATCGCACTGACTTAAGAAGACAGAGGCAAAATGTACACCCCTTGAAACCTTTCCCTTATTAATAAACTCCTGGTCAAACGTGTCCTCCACCAATACCTAAAAACTAAATCCAGGACCTTTGGAAACCAAATGAACCCTTCCCATTAATTGGCCTTGGGTATGATTTTTACGTAGTCAAATTTACTAAAGAAGAAACCATGGCCAAGGTTCTACAAAATGGCCCTTGGTTCATCAATGGATACTATCTCTCTGTACGCCGGTGGGAGCCAACTTCGTAGCAAGCAAAGAAAAGGAAGTTTATTCAGCAATCTGGGTTCGTCTTCCCCAACTTCTCACAGAATTTTACAATGGGATGATACTTAGCAGTATTGAAAACTCAATTGGTAGAATTCTTCGTATAAACATATGTACCATTTAAACACTCAGGGGAAGGTGTCGCGCCCCTTTTTTAACTCTTCTTTTCGGATCAGTCAGGGTTCTTGACATTACTGGAACAACTCATTTCCTTTTGGGAAAAAGGTATACAAGGAATCAGAGAGTCGCCACCTAACGGATTAAGGTGAGTTAGGGAACCTACTAAGGGTCATTTACAAACATGGATTTGGATAACCAGAGATAGGGTAAGGGCTTGAAATTACTCCAAGGGGAAGGTGTTAGGCACCCCTCAGAGTCCACAACTGTGGTTCCCGGCCAAACAAAGTTAAGAAAGTAGCAAATAAACAATTAAAGTTTAAACAAGTAAGGGTTTTCAAAGAGTTTGCAGTCTAAGCACACTTGTGAAAGCACACTTGAAAAGATTAAAGCCTAAGGATAAGGTTTTTTGAAAGATTTATAGTCTAGACACATATGTAAAGGATAGGGGGGAGTCCTAGGTTTTTTATCCTATAGGATCACATCGATACAATGCCCGGTAATCACTCCTCAGAAGAGGGGCTACACGTGGCATTAGCGCACCGGTCATCATATCCATATCTACCCTTTCCCACCCCTTAGCGGTTATTTAAGCGAATTTTAATTAACGACCTCTATTGCGTGCTGTTACCTGTCTCTTCTTAATGGCCTTGGAGGAATTTAGGACCTCTACCTATAGGCGGTTCTAGACAGACCCCTAAGGTTTAAAGGAGAAAATACCAAGGCAACAAGAAATAACACATAGGACTTCAACAAATAAACAGGAAGAAGCAAATAAGAGGCTCATGTTTACCTCCACAAATAATGCAGATAAGCAGCACAACTCAAACACAAATAAGGGCAGTATTATTAAACAGGATCCCTGGACATGATATCTAGGTGAGTATTAGAACACAAGAGATATGCAGATTTATTTTATAACTCAGAAACAAGGGCCTAACCAGTTTGCCTACTAATTTTAATTCTGTTAAGCATTAAGCAACTAACACAAAGAGGCAATTTCCAATTTTAGCAGTTTTAATCATCTAAGGCTTGCCTAGGCGTGGGGCAGTTACAGTAGTTACCAGAATTATTAAGGAAAAATTCTTATAACTTATTTTACCTAAACATGTTGTTCTAGGTGTTGCAAAAATACAGGATTTCTAGAAACAGAGTGAAACTGTTTTTATATCCTCCTTCATGCATCAGTAGTTAAAGTAGGTGTAATTGAGCGAGTACGAGCAAGATCCTAAACATGGTATCTAATACGCATATATAAGGCAGAGTGATTTATAGACAGAATTCCTAAAAAAGCAGGATTTCATATGCACAACATGATTGCAGAGTTTCTTAGAGAAGGATTTCTAAATGCACAGCAGGTTACAGCATTAGACATGGTCTCAAAATATGCATAGTTTGTGTCAATGTTGTCATTTATCCTAAAGACAAGATTTCTAAGTGATAAAACAATAGCGCCAAAATTAGATGCTAAAAACAGTATACATGAAACTTGGGAGGCATGGTATGTAATGCATGATATGCTTCGCACATATTAGTCCTAAACATGAATTCTATTGCGCACAAAAGAAATGTAAACCTAAGAACATGGTTTCTACCCTTTGCTATAACATGCATAGCTACCCTTCCCCTTTTTCACTATCCATCCCCAATATTTATTTACAATAAATTATTACAAACAATTATTGAATGAATTACATAAATAGATAAGAAAAATAAGAAGTTATACTATAGGGAGCCTACTAATAGGCCCAAATTTCTAGAGTTTTCAATGCCAGGTGGTATTTTACAGCCTTTCACATAATCCGGGTGTGTCAAAGTTCCCTAAGGACCTCAAGGGATCCCGGGCAGTGCTCACACCCAGATTTCATAACCATAGTTGAGTAAGTGCAGTGGGCCAGCTCTAATGCATCAGAGTTCAGAGGGATCTCATAGGGATCCCAAAGAAGTCACACATTAGAGGGGCAGAACTTAGATGTCTAAGAGTAGAGTGAGAGTGCTTGACATAGTATTGAAAATATTTGAGTAGGAAAATAGTTTAAACAAGAAAGACTGGTTTGAAATGAGTTTTGCAAAAACAATAGAGGAAATAATTTGAAAAGAGTAGGGCAATCAGAACAAACAACATACCAATGTCAGGATCAGAACAGGTTCAGTAACACACATAGAACAAAGAACTAAGACATGTTCAGTAACCACAAACAGGGTGATGAGGAATTGGGGACAAGTATAGAACATATAAGGGTAAACGCATAGTAGGCAGAGTCACAAATAGGTTCAGAATCAAAGAAATCCTAAGGGGATTCAGGGGATTAAGATAGCATGTACTTTAAACTTACACAGAACCAAGTAAACAAAAGGTATATATTGTTTTACCACAGAAAATATTTAGTAATCAGAGAAACATAATTGAAGTACAGTCTAAAAGGGGATAATATTTTATAAACATGTTGAGTCTAAGGGGGGACACATTTAGAAGCATGCTGGTAAGCAATAAAGTAGACATACTAGATGCAGGTTGAACAACAAAATCATAAGTAAAAACAGACTAGAAAGAGAATGAATTGAAGTAGCAAAATAAACATGTTATTTTTGAGACTTAAATTGAAATCAAGACATACCAGTATAGAAGAGAGCAAACACAGAGTGAAGAACCAAAGAGTATAATAACCAAAGAAAAGAGAGCAGAAAAGAATGTTTGTGTAAGAGAGAGAGTTTTTGAACAATCTCTGTTCGTGTCTGTGCTAGTGAAAGAGTAGGGTATTTATAGTTAAAAAAATAAGTAGAGAATAAGGCAAGAATCATAGTTAGTAACAATTATAGAAACATGTACCAATTAGAATCAAATCAGTATAATGTTTTCCTTTAATTAAGAAGTTGGACTCAAATGGTAATAAACACTGATAAAATAAGGAAAGAAAATCGTATAAGGCAGAGTATAACAAATAAGGAAGTAACTTCAGCATGTAATAGAGACTAGGTTCAAAAATTATATTTAGGGGAAATATACATGAATTATTTTGACAACAGAATCAGCCATGAAAATAAGGCAAAAATAACAAAATACAGGAAATCAGTAAGGAAATCACCAGAGTGAGGTATCAATTACAGGGAATCAGTATTAATCAAAGGAAAATATCCCAAATGAACGGGTAGACATGATACAGGCAGGAAATCAACATATCTTAGTTAAAGAAAATGTTCGAAATCAATTAACAGCATAATTGACCATAGAATAAGGTCAGAAGATATCTCACAAAGTTAAATCAGTAGAGAATATCATGCGAGCTCAAAGAAGAATCAATCACAAAGTTTCAGGGATTCGCAAATAGAAAGTAGTACTGATTTAGGATGACTCTATGAGAACCAGCATAATAAACACATGATAGCCACAAATCAGAACTCTAAGAGGCCGAGTAGGGTAAAAATTATATAAAAATTAGGGCTCATATAGAGCATAGTCTAAATTAACAAAATAAACGTGATAGAGGCAGAATAAGTGAAGAATCAGAAATATTGATGAACAAAACAGAGTAGAATCACAGAAAATCGGAACGTAGCACAAATCTCTGGGAATAAACATAGAACAAGTAGGAATAATCGAAATCAGAAACCCTAGAAAGCAAACATAGGGTAAAAATCACAGAATCATAGAATATTCATGAGAAACGAACACATATGCAAATTAATCGAACATATACTCAAAGACGGACTCAGAATCATAGATCAAAAACCAAGAAACTTAGGGCTTTAACATAATAACTTAGATAAAAAAAGAGAGAAACTCAGATAAACATTTAAACATGATGAAAACCATAGAATAACATTGAAAATCAGAAGAAAAACCATTTTTGAGAAGGGGTTAAGAACCCTAACTTGAAGATGAAGAGTTATTTTGAAAATCGGAAAACCTTTTTAGGGAACAGTGAAAATAACTCATAATGTGTCTAGATCTATTACAAATATAAGAAAATCAAGAGTTGACAGTTAGGGTTTCAAGAGATAACCCAAAGAGAAAGAGAACCGACCTAGAAGCCACAGATTCTAGCCGGAGATGGTAGAGTCTTACTCGGACGGCCATGAATGGCCTGAGAATGGCATGAAAAACCCTTGGGAGGTGAGTGAACCGCCTTCTAGTTCCCTTGAGGACCTCCATGCAGTGATACCCGGCGTAGGAAGAGATCCTTGAGGCTGGGAGGGTGATGAGACCACCATGGTCACTGGCAAGTTGACGGCCGGTGAGAGGAGATCGGTTTAGCAGAGAGAGTTCTGAGAGGGATGAGAGATGTAACGGCGGAGGGAATGAGAGGGGAAAATGAGATAGGAAGGGGTAGTCTATTAGGATTAATTAAGGAAAGGGTGAATCTTGGCCGTTGATCAAAATTGATCAACGATCCAGATTAAACATATATTGGGACGGGTAGGATTTAGATGTTGGGCTTGGGGTCTTTGGGCCATTTTAATTGGGTTGGGGTCTTGATTAATTAGGCTATAATTGAAATAAAAGTGGCTAGTTGTGAAATGCCCAATTAAATTAAGTAAAATAATTTATAAAATAGCTGATAATTGTAGAAAATGAATTTCGTGCATAGAAAATAGTTAACAATGATTTATTTAGTATTTTAAGATACAAATAATTAATTTCTGGATAAAAATAGCACAAAATCATATGATTGGGCTATAATTGCAAAGTCATTGCAATTTTAGCCAAAAGGTGCCAATTTGGCTAATTGTGAAATAATTTGGTCCTAGTAGGACCCTAAGCAATTAATGAAACCGAGAAAATGATTTTGAAATCATTTGCAATGCCATTTTATAATTATTTACTGGAAATAAAATGCCATATAAATTAATAAAAATATAGGAAAATTATGAAAAAATATCAATTGTTATTGATACATGATTTTGAAGCTATATATGCAATTTTGAAATATTTTGAGGAAAAATTGGGTATCAATAGCTGCCCCTCTTTACCCGAAAAGGATGAAAGAGTTCGTCGGGTAAAGACATGATGACCAATTTTGACCGAGCAAAATGGTTTGAGAGATTTAGGCCACACCCTGGCTTCTGAGTTGCCTACATATCCCTGATTTTACAGGAATAAGGCCGTATGTAGTTTCGGATACATCGGCGAAGTATACCGGTGAAGTCATTACAATAACAGACGCAACATCTAGGGCGTGATGAGTAGCCGGTTAACGGGAATGTTTATGTTTGATATGGTTGGGAGAACTGGAGCGGGATCTCTACTGTTGGGATAGCCGTCGCTCGCCGGGTTACCTGCAAATAAAGCAATACAAGCGTATACTGTGCATAAATTTAAACATGATGCCGGTTCCCGTCGGACTATGAATGTTGTCTTTGGACGGTTAAGGATGACGTCCTTAGACCATGACATCGTGGTCCATGAATTATTTGAGGAGAGATTCGCAGGCCATGAAATGACGTTCTCGGGCCATGACGATGGTACCTCCGAACAATGATGCCTTTGAATAATGGGTCATGAAATGGTGTTCTCGGTCCATGAAGATGGTGCCTCCGAACAATGACTCCTTTGGACAAGTTGGCGATATTTCAGCCCATGAGATGCAATAACATGATGCTGACAAGACAAAGCTTAGTCTTGCGATTTGGAGGGCAGAGCTTAGCCCGAAAGAGAAGCGAAGTAAATAATGCTCGAGTGATAGTGCTTAGTCTCGGCAAAAAGTAAATTGGAGGCAGATCTTAGCCTCATTCAGGGTAGGAAGGCAGAGTTTAGCCTTATGCAGAGGGAAGGTAGAAAGTTATCCTTATGCAAATGGAGATAGAGCTTAACCTCATGCAAAATGGAGACATAGCTTAGTCTCATGCGAATGGAAGGCAGAAGATTAGCCTTATGCAGATGGAGGTAGAGCTTAAACTTATGCAGAATGGAGACAGAGCTTAGTCTCATGCGAATGAAAGGCAGAAGATTAGCCTTATGCAGAGGAATGCAGAAAGTTAGCCTTATGCAGAGGAATGCAGAAAGTTAGCCTTATGCAAAGGAAGGCAGAGAGTTAGCCTTATGCAAAGGAAGGCAGAAAGTTAGCCTTATGCAGAGGAAGGCAGAAAGTTAGCCTTATGCAAATGGAGGCAGAGCTTAGCCTCATGCAAAGGAAGGCAGAAAGTTAGCCTTATGCAGAGGAAGGCAGAAAGTTAGCCTTATGCAAATGGAGGCAGAGCTTAGCCTCATGCAAAGGAAGGCAGAAAGTTAGCCTTAGGAAAATGGACACAGAGCTTAGCCTCACGTAGACGATTAAATAATAAATGACAGTAGAATTTCTTAGTTGGTAGTAGATTGTGGTATTGCGATTGTTGTGAGCCTTGTGATTGCGGAAACGTTATCCTTTGGGATGATAGCAAATGTCGGCAAGTGCGATGATTTTCGTGACTTCGAACAGGTTCGTCCTTTATGCGGACAGTGAACTTTAGCATTTGCAACTGTGTTGAAATTTGTGACTTCTCTGCGTGTTTGTTCTTTGTCCCTGCATCCTAAGAAAAATCGTGAGTTCTGTAAATGGGGAAGGTTGGTTCGTATCCCCGCTGGCTCTGCTTGACTCATATGCTTGGTCCGATGATCATGTTCATATCATCGGGGTAGAGTTTTCTAAACAAACATATTTTCAAGAGTAAGTATGCATGATTTTGTAAACATATAGTATAAACATGTATTTTAAAATAAATTTAGATGAACCAACGACCCTGACATGGTCCAAGATATTGCAACCTCTCATGCTACGGAATTTTGAGGGTCCTCCTCAAAATTCTGCCCTAGTTTGATGGGTTGGAGACTCTGACTATTGTACATACGACGATCGGCTGAACTTGCTTCGGAATTTTGAGGGACCTCCTCAAAATTCTGCCCCAGTTTCCAATTGCGGGGAAAAATGAATTTTTATTGAATTGTGGCCAAACCCATAGGGCTTCCTACGTATCCCCTCTTAAACGGGAATCAGGTCAGGCGTAGTTCAGTTTACATCATTTGGGAAAAGCATAAGGGATTACACATAATAGCGTTTGATTGCGTCTAAATTGATTGGCTTTGGCCAGACTTCTCCTTCTATTTCTGCGAGTATAAGCGCTCCTCCTGTCAACACTCGGTGAACTATGTATAGACCTTGCCAGTTGGAAGAGAATTTCCCTTTGGCTTCATCTTGATGTGGAAAGATCTTCTTTAACACCAGCTGCCCTGGTGTGAACTGTCTCGACTTGGCTCTTTTGTTGAAAGCTCTGGTCATTCTATTATGATAAAGTTGTCCATGACATACCGCATTCATCCTTTTTCCGTCTATAAGGGCTAGTTGCTCATAATGACTCTTGATCCATTCTGCATCGCTTAGTTAAACTTCTTGTATGATTCTTAACAAAGGGATCTCCAATTCGACAGGAATAATAGCTTTTGTACCGTAAACCAACGAGTAAGGAGTTTCCCCAATTGATGTACGGACTGTGGTGCGGTAGCCCAGCAAAGCAAATGATAACTTTTCGTGCCACTGTTTATGATTTTCTATCATCTTCCTCAATGTTTTTTTAATGTTCTTGTTGGCGGCTTCTACAACTCCATTCATATGAGGTCTATAGGCTGTGGAGTTCTTGTGCTTGATTACTCACACATGGCTTTCATCAAATCAACGTTGAGATTGGAACCGTTGTCGGTGATGATTGACTCTGGAACTCCAAATCGACAAACAATACGGTCGCGGAAAAAGTCTGCCACGACTTTCTTAGTCACTGCTTTGTAAGATGCTGCTTCGACCCATTTAGTGAAATAATCAATTGCTACCAAGATAAACCGGTGTCCATTGGAGGCGGTGGGCTTGATTGGTCCAATGACGTCCATTCCCCAGGCGGCGAACGACCAAGGTGAGCTTGTTGCATTGAGATCGTTTGGGGGTACCTTTATCATATCTGCATGCACCTGACAATGGTAGCATTTCCGGACATACTGGATGTAGTCTGTTTCCATGGTCGTCCAGAAGTAACCGGCCCTGAGTATCTTCTTAGCCGAGACAAAACCATTCATATGTGGGTTGTAGGTCCCATCATGTATCTCTTCTAGTAATTTAGAAGCTTCCTTTGCGTCGACACATCTCAGTAATCCCAAATCAGGAGTTCTCCGGTACATGATTCCTCCACTATGAAAGAAGTTGTTGGACAATCTCCAAAGCGTGCGTTTCTGAATGTGATTTTCCAGCTCTGGGTACTCTCCTTTTGCAAAATACTCCTTGATATCGTCGAACCATGGTTTTTCGACTGCTTCCTCTTTAACATGGGCACAGTAGGCCGACTGGCTATGGATCTTCACTGCAATAGGGTCGATGAAGTTCTTATCTGTGTGCTGTATCATGGATGCTAGAGTAGCCAATGCATCAACGAACTCGTTCTGAATTCTGGGGACGTGCCAAAATTCTGTCTTCGTGAACCTCTTTCTCAATTCTTGCACGTGGTGCAGATACGACAGTATCTTGGAGTTCTTAGTATCCCATTATCCTTGTACTTGGTGAATTAGCAAGTCTGAGTCACCAATTACTAGCAGTTCCTGAACATTCATGTCAATGGTCATGTTGAGCCCTAAGATGCAAGCTTTATATTCCGCCATATTGTTGGTGTAGGGGAATCTGAGTTTAGCGAATACCGGATAATGTTGTCCGGTTTCTTATACCAGGACGGCCCCAATGCTGACTCCTTTGAAATTTGTTGCTCAATCGAAAAACATTCTCCAACCGTCATAGGATTCTACAATATTTTCTCCTATGAACGACACTTCTTTATCGGGAAAATACGTTTTCAGGGATTTGTATTTTCCGTCCACAGGGTTCTCAGCAAGATGGTCTGCCAATGCTTGTCCCTTGACTGCTTTCTGAGTCACATAGACAATGTCGAACTCACTCAGCAGAATTTGCCACTTGGACAGCTTGCCAGTGGGCATGGGCTTCTGAAAGATGTACTTCAAAGGATCCATCCTTGATATGAGATATGTTGTGTGGGCACAGAAGTAATGCCTCAACTTTTGTGCTACCCAGGTTAGAGCACAACAGGTACATTCCAACAGAGAATACCGAGCCTCGTACGGAGTGAACTTCTTACTTAGATAATAAATGGCCTGCTCTTTTCTCCTCGTCTCGTCGTGCTGCCCCAGAACGCAACCGAAAGCTCCATCTAACACTACGGGGTAGAGTATCAAGGGTCTACCTGGCTCTGGCAGTACCAAGACTGGCGGTGTTGACAAGTAATCCTTAATTCTGTCGAAGGCCTTTTGACAATCCTCGGTCCATTTGATCGCAATATCTTTCTTCAGCATCTTGAAGATTGGTTCACATATGACCGTGGATTGAGCTATGAACCGCTGATGTAGTTAAGGCGGCCTAGTAGACTCATCACATCTTTCTTGTTCCTCACGGTGGTAACTCTTGGATGGCCTTGACCTTTGACGGATCCAATTCTATCCCTCGACGGCTGACGATGAACCCGAGAAATTTCCTTGCAGGAACCCCGAATGCACACTTGCAGGGTTTAGTTTCAGATTGTATTTCTGCAACCTATTGAAGAACTTCCTCAGATCTGCTATGTGGTCGGTGGCTTTCTTGGACTTGATAATGACATCGTCCACATATACTTCGATCTCTTTGTGTACTATATCATGGAAGATAGTGGTCATATATCTCATATAGGTGGCCCCAACATTCTTCAGGTCGAACGACATTATCTTATAGCAGTATACTCCCCACGGCGTAATGAAAGCCGTTTTCTCAGCATCTTCCTCATCCATCCAAATATGATGGTAACCAGCGAAACAATCTACGAACGACTGAAGTTCATGCTTGGCACAATTTTCAATCAGGATGTGTATGTTTGGAAGAGGTAAATCATCCTTCGGACTAACCCGGTTGAGATTCTGGTAGTCGACACAAACTCTGACATTTCCATCATTCTTAGGCACTGACACGATGTTGGCTAACCATGTTGGATACTTAACTACCCTGAGAACCTTGGCGTTGATTTACTTAGTAACTTCCTCCTTGATTTTCAAACTCATGTCAGGCTTGAACTTTCTGAGCTTTTGCTTTACCGGCGGGCACATTGGATTGGTTGGCAATTTTTGAGCCGCAATGGATGTACTCAGACCAGTCATGTCATCGTACGACCATGCACATATATCTTCATACCCTTTCAAGAACTGTGTATATTCCTCTTTCTCCGATGGTGACAAATGAATGTTGATGTGAGTCTCTTTGACATTTTCTGAATCTCCCAAGTTGACGACCTCAGTCTCGTCCAGGTTGGACTTAGGTCTGTTCTCAAAATTCGCAACCCCCTTGACAATTTCATCAGGTATGATATCATCCTCTTCTTCTGAATCACTGTCCTTTTGTTGCGTTATCTCGTTGCATGTCACAGTCATTGGTTCATCAAGACAAGTAATAGTAATTTTGTATAGATAAAGTAATGAGAGAAAAAATGATAATAATAAATATTGATTCATAAAAACATAAAAATGCTTTAGATAAATTGAGTAAATTTTTTTAGAACATTGAAGATCTTATTATAGAAATGAAAGATGCGGAAATGAAATCATTTAGCAAACAAAAAATAAACAATGCTTGTTCAGCCTTGCTACCCCAAGACTCGTCGGGCCCTGGCTGTTCTGATAGTCCAATTCTTAAGGGATGACCCTTTGCTCACTGCTTGAATGGAAGGGCCTTCCTTCTCCTCCTCCTCCTCAACAATGACGCAACAGTCCATGTCATCATCTTCGAGTAATAAGTTCTTCAGGGCTGCCAATGCTTCTTCTTCCTCTGACCCCCATATAATGTCGGCCTGCTGAAAAGTATGCTCCAGATACGGTATCGGCTGTTCCAATGGGTAATAAGGACCGCGCCATGGTGGCGAACAGTTCTTGTACTATTGCCATGTATACTTGTATCCCAAACCAAAAGTGGTGCCATGGCGCTTCAACTGTATTGGCTTGGAAATCCTCTGAAGATTTTTACCGAGTCCTTTGCGAGGCTCGTACCCACTCAAGTTCAGTATGCTTGCGATCTTACTATCCCACCACTTGTCTTTGTCTATTGCGTTGGAATCGTTCAATATGGTGGTAGGTTTCTCCACCCAGCCTTCTTCTACCTTCAACCACCGGGATGATTTGGCGACTATAGATAGGATTGCTTCCGTCCCTATGGATGATCACTTCCTGGTGGTTCCATTCAAATTTTACTTCCTGATGTAATGTCGATGCCACGGCCTCAGCAACATGTATCCATGGTCATCCTAATAACAGGTTGTAGGACACTGATATGTCTATCACCTGAAAATCAACTTCGAACCACGTAGGTCCCATTTGCAAACAAAGACTGATCTTACCGATGGTGGACCTTTGAGAACCATCGAAAGATTTCACATTCATCGACTCTTCTTTTATCTCGTACAACCCCTTGCCCAATTTCTTGAGCGTTGTCAATGGACAGATGTTGAGGACGGATCCCACGTCAATAAGAATCCTAGTGATGAAGTATTCCTCACATTGCACGGTGATCTGCAGTGCTTTGTTATGACTTAACCCTTCAGGTGGCAGCTCTTCCTCGTGGAAGGTGATCTTATGACTTTCCAATACCTGACCCACTATATTGGCCATTTCCCTGCAGATGATGTTATTTGGCACATATGCTTCGTTCAGCACTTTCATCAAAGCATTTCTGTGCGTCTCTGAATTCTGCAGTAATGCTAAAATGGATATCTGGGCTGGAGTTTTGTTCAACTGATCAATGACTGAGTATTCTTTGGCCTGCACCTTCCTCCAGAGATCGTCTGGGCCTGTCTCAATGATGGGTGGCCTGTTGGAAGCCTGCTTACTAGATTCTATCAAATTTTCAGGTGTATAGACCCTACCGGTCCTTGTCATTCCATGTGCAGCGGTAGCTTCTTCTATCTTGATTTTTCCATTCCTTCTTGCCTCAGCTACATAATCCCATGGTACAACGTTGGTGAAAAAGGGTGGTGTGGTTGACACCGCCACTGTGATTGGTGCATCTACTTTCACTTCGAATGGAACAGGTTCCTTAGCAGGTGGCATAACTTCAACCTCGAACGGCACAGGTGCGTCTGCAAGCGGTGCCGCTTCAAACTCAAGTGGGACTGACGCCGTTACCTCAACAACTACGGATGGTTGAATCTGTACTATGATGGGATTAAGAGTGACTGCTGGCTTCTTTGGGTCATCACCTTCTATGATCAACCCGATCGATCCTTCTGGGTCCCAATCTTCTTCTATCTCAATCATGTTGACTCCTCTACCCTTGTGGTCCGGGAGCGGATTGTTGCGGACATTGGGAGTAGATTTCTTTTCTAGAATGACCTTATTATCAATCACAGATTGTATCTTGTCTTTCAGTGAGCGGAATTCATCGATCTGTGTCGCTTCATGCCGGAATGGTATGCACAACTCTTATTTGGATTAACCCATTGAGAGGGGTTCTCAGGGGTTACATCAGTGATAGGAGTGACATAACTAACAAATTTCAGTATTTCATATAGCTGATCCATAAGCTCAACGATAGTAGTGTATTATTTAGGAGGCATGCGATCAAAATTGGATCGAGGTCTGGGGAAGTTTTGGCGAGCAAGGGGAGATTGGAAGTGAGATGGTTGAGAGTTGTAGGTATGGTAAACAGGAGCTGGTTGGGAATATCTGGGAGATTGTGGCTGAAAAGTAGGTGGGGCAGATGACTGATATGTTGGTGGAGGTTGATATGTGAGTGGGGGTGTTTGGTAGGTTTGGTATTTCAGCGGGGATTTTGTCCTCTGTGCAACCATTACGGCTCCCACATCTCTTTTCTTGGACACACCGCCAGATTGCAGGGCCTTGTTTGTAGCCTGCAACGCTTCAAAATTGGTAACCATTCCGCTTTTGATCCCTTCCTCAATTCTCTCACCCAACTTGATAATGTCAGAGAATTTATTGTTCTCAATTACCATCAGCCGCTCATAATACTGTGGGTTTTGTGCTCGGACGAATAATTTATTCATCTGTTCTTCGTCTAAAGTGAGCCTGACCTTAGCTGCTTCAGATCTCCAGCGAGTAGCATACTTGCAAAAAGTTTCCGTGGGCTTCTTCTTAAGATTCTGAATATAGAACACATATGGAGCATTCTCTGTATTGAACCTGAACCGGTCCATGAAGTCTGATGCCATGTTCACCCAGTTGGACCACTTCTTAGGGTCTTGGCTGATGTACCAAGATAGAGAATCCCCTGTTAGGATCCTCATAAACAACTTCATGCGAATCTTCTCGTCTCTTCCCACTCCCACCAATTTATCATAGTAGGTCCTCAAATGGACCCTCGGATCACCTGTACCGTCAAACATCTCGAACTTAGGAGGTTTGTACCCCTCGATCAGTTCAACATCGGGCTGTATGCAGAGATCTTCGTAGTTCATCCCTTCAACTCCCTTGCTTCCCACAACACCTTGCACTCGGCTAGTCAGCTTCTTAAGTTCTTCAGCCAAATTCTTGATAAGCAGATCCTTTTCACTGGATTCGGGCGTGTATGAAATGGGTTGGGTGGAGTGTGGTCTCCACGTAGATGGGGTTGTTGTGATTTCCTGGCGCCTGGATATAAATGTGGTCATTTGTGGAGTTGTGTGGCTCAGGGACGGGTAGTAGAGTATTTCTTGGAGTGTGGCAAGCATTGTATTATGGTGGAAGAGTTTGATTGTTTGGTGGAGTGGTGTGGTGATGGGTTGTGGGATGATTCTGTTTGTTTGGGGTATTTTGAGGAGGTATGGGATTTTGGGTGTTGGGATGGTTGACATTTGGAACATTGAGTGTGAAGGATAAGTTTGCCAAATTCCGGACCTGCTCCAGCTCTCCTTGGAGCTTCAACAACCTCTACTCGAGTTGTGACATAGCCTCATTCTGATCCTGAATACCCTGACTGTCATCAGCCTCTGTTCGTTCAACTGTATTCTCTTTCCTGATATTTCTCAAATCTTCCATTTTCCATTTTCCTTGGCTTTTGCCTTTGGGAGGACTAGAAGGAGGAGAGGGTGGAGGGCCCCTGGATCTTGTGTAGTATGATGATGATGCCAGAGTGCACGAACCAACCTTTGGGGAGGGGAATAATAAAAAGGAAAGAAAACAAAACAAAAACAAAAGGTAGACAAGTCAGTGAGGATTATGAAAAAGTATTGCGGTATTTAAACACATAGTGCGGGAATATAAAGCGTGTCCTAACTTGGGAGCCTCGTTGTGCCCGAGGTAGGCCTAGCGACAAATTAATCTGGATAACTTGGATGTGAATGCCTAAAAATAGACGAACCCAAAACGACACTAAAATAATGAGCAAGAAACAAAGTCACTAATGGCCATTGGCCTTATTACATTGATAAAATGAAGAAGGAAATCCTATCCTACTTGGTCCTAGAAGGACCTTCCCCAGATTCGGCATCCTTGATCCCATCGAACAGGTTCCCCAGCTCGCGAAGTCCTAGCAGTAGATATGCTCTGGCCAGATGTCCACCTTCATTCCCCTCAGCCTTTTGACAGTCTTCAACTCTCTTGATGATCTTACCTTCCAGCCGACTATGCCTCGCTCCAAGTATTCCAGCTTCTTGTTGGAACGGACGACCATGTCTTTCCATTCTTCAATCAATATCTTGTTGGTTTCATGTATCTCACGGTGCTCACTTTCGCACTCATGAATCCTCTTGCGCAACTGATTGTACTTGACCTGAGCCTCGGCACTCTCATCTATGATTCTGTGACCTCGGCCGGTCCCTGTCCTAATTAACCCATCCAAGTCATCTTCTAACCATCCGGAGTAGAAAGGTGTGCAACCTGCCTATACCTGTTTGGTTCAATTGTATTCTTTTCCATTATGATCTTGCAGTGCCACATATGTTGCGCTTGGTACTTGTAGGGTATATCATCATCCTGAAAGTCAGCTCGGAAATGGCTCATCTTGTCGACCCTTGGTACAATTTGCTTTCTGCCTGCTTGTCTCATAACCCGGAGTGGAACGTAAGGATATATTCCTCTCAGCCCGATTAGCACCAGGTGTGGTGCATCCCTAGACCTGACGATGAATTCGTCTGTTGGAAACCACTCGAACATCCATTGTATCTGTTCCTCAGTTAGATTATCAAAAAACTCTACCCATTCCTTGGCAGTCTCTGGCTGAGCAAACCTATCGGGAATGTATGTCATCCGCTTAGGGTGATGGAAGGCAATGTGATCGTTCCACGCCCTTCGCGGAAATTCCTGCTGGTACTGGCCCTTTTGGAGATGTTCTAAGAGCCACAGTTGTAGTAACAAGTTGTAACCCTCGAAGTGTTTAGCTTCTTTTTGACAACGTTCTAGAGCTCGGTAAATGTCTTCTATGATCATTGGGACAATGCTGAAAATTTGCTCGTCAATTACCTTCATCAAAGTCTTGGTTACCAGAGCTAACCTAGTGTGAATCCTTTCCTTCTTTGTTGGAAACACGATTAACCCCAGGAAGCAAACAATGAAGACAAATACCCTACGGTGAATGTGTGCCAGAGATGTAATGGAAAATTCATCATGGTAGGTACAATATGATTTATTGTGCCCGTACCTTTCATATAAGTACTCGAATGGTATGTATGACTGCATCAAGCATTCTAACTCAGTGTTCTTCTTTAGACCCATCATTTTCAGAAAACCCTTACCTGTGCGGTTCTCAGACACCAATAGTCCAGGTGTTTCCCAGACTAACCCAGTTAGTCCTCCAATTTTCTCTAGCAACGGTGTCATCTCAATGTCCCCAAAGCGGAAGACGGCTCTTTCGCTATCCCAGAATAGTGCGGCAGCTTCGATTAACACGTTGTTGGGTTGTATGTCTAGGAGATACTGTAAGTTACCCAAGTATTTCCTAACAAGTTTCTTATCGCTAGAGTGAAGATCCTCCCACCAATTTAGGAGCTTTGGGTGGATATTGCTGACCATGCCGAATTTTGGGACCTCGTGCCTCATATTTATGCAAGACAAGCATAGTTAGGCCCTTACCCACACCAGATTCAACTATTTATACATTACGATTAGCATACAAGCATTTAGTTCTCCAAATAAATGCACAGAACGTGATGATGCCCGTTGGGATCGTGAAATCCCGGTGGACTTTGGACAAGGTTGTCTTAAAGTGTTATTGTGAGGACAACACACCAACCCAGCTAGGTTTGACCATGATGCATGTACAATATAACAGAATAAGGATCCATATGGGGTTTTAGACTGGTACCCTTGAGCGGACAACTCAAGGGGGAAGGCACGGAACCGTCGACTGCACCGCTGATCGACTAGTTTTACCGCAAATAAGCCTTTCCGAATTTAGGGATGATATAAACTAGGAGGGGCGAAACCACTCATCAAGTGTTGCTACAGGATTTGTATTGGAACGAGTAGAGTATGATGTTGAGCATGATTATGCAATAAATAAGCAGTTAAAGGCATACAGTCATGTATTTGCACGTTGTGAAAGCAGTAAATAAAACAGTCGTAATTGAAAAAGTGATTACAAAGGGAAACAAGGAAACATGTCAGTTTTTACCTTTTAGAAAATAAAATATTTGAAGAAAATGAACAAGTAATTGCACATAAGGGGAAAGGGAAGAGGTGCAAATTCACAAAGTATTTTGAAATGGTAAAAGCCTAGAAATCCCCAACAGAGTCGCCATGCTGTCGCGCCCCCTTTTTAACTCCTCCTTTCGGATCGGTCAGGGTTCTTGACATTATTGGGACAACTCGTTTCCTTTTGGGAAAATGGTATACAATGAATCAGAGAGTCGCCATCTAACGGATTAAGGTGCGTTAGGGCACCTACTAAGGGTCATTTACAAACACGGATTTGGATAACCCGAGATAGGG
Organism: Nicotiana undulata; assembly: GCA_005239495.1. Classification (NCBI taxonomy): domain Eukaryota; kingdom Viridiplantae; phylum Streptophyta; class Magnoliopsida; order Solanales; family Solanaceae; genus Nicotiana; species Nicotiana undulata. The sequence goes on from ML259175.1 coordinate 40,951, forward strand.
TGAGGGTTTGAAATTACTCAAGGGGAAGGTGTTAGGCACCCCTCAGAGTCCACAACTGTGGTTCCCGGCCAAAAAACTTTGTGACTTTAAGAAAGTATCAAATAAACAATTAAAGTTTAAACAAGTAAAGGTTTTGAAAGGGTTTGCAGTCTAAGCACACATGTGAAAGCACACTTGAAAATATTAAAGCCTAAGGATAAGGTTTTTTGAAAGATTTATAGTCTAGACACATATGTAAAGGATGGGGAGGGGGGGTAGTCCTAGGTTTTTTATCCTATAGGATCACATCGGTACAATTCTTGGTAATCACACCTCAGAAGAGGGGCTACACGTGGCATTAGCACACAGGTCATCATATCCATATCTACCCTTTCCTACCCTTTAACGGTTATTTAAGCGAATTTTAATTAACGAACTCTATTGCGTGCTGTTACCCGTCCCTTCTTAATGGCCCTGGAGGAATTTAGGACCTCTACCAATAGGCAGTTCTAGACAGACCTCTAAGGTTTAAAGGAGAAAATACTAAGGCGACAAGCAATAACACATAGGACTTCAGCAAATAAACAGGAAGCAACAAATAAGAGGCTCAAGTTTACCTCCATATATAATGCAGATAAGCAGCATGACTCAAACACAAATAAGAGCAGTATTATTAAACAAGATCCCTGGACATGATATCTGGGTGAGTATCAGAACACAAGAGATATGCAGATTTATTTTATAACTCAGAAACAGGGGCCTAACCAGTTTGCCTACTGATTTTAAGTCTGTTAAGCATTAATCAACTAACACAAAGAGGCAGTTTCAAGTTTTAGCAGTTTTAATCACTTAAGGCTTGCCTAGGCATGGGACAGTGTACAATAGTTACCAGAATTATTAAGGAAAAACCGTTATAACTTGTTTTACCTGAACATGTTGTTCTAGGTGTTGCAAAAATACAGGATTATTGCTAGTTGTCTGGAAATAGAGTGAAACTATTTTTATAGCCTCCTTCATGCATCAGTAGTTAAACTAGGTGTAATTGAGCGAGTACGAACAAGATCCTAAACATGGTAACTAATACACATATATAAGGCAGAGTGATTTATATGCAGAATTCCTAAAAAAGCAGGATTTCTAAATGCACAGCATGATTGCAGAGTTTCCTAGAGCAGGATTTCTAAATGCACAGCAGGTTACAACATTAGACATGGTCTCAAAATATGCATAGTTTGTGTCAATGTTGTCATTTATCCTAAAGACAGGATTTCTAAGTGATAAAACAATAGCGCCAAAATGAAATGCTGAAAATAGTATACATGAAACCTGGGAGGCATGGTATCTAATGTATGATATGCTTCGCACGTATTAGTCCTAAACATGAATTCTATTGTGCACAAAAGAAATGTAAACCTAAGAGCATGGTTTCTACCCTTTGATATAACATGCATAGCTACCCTTCCCCTTTTTCACTATCCATCCCCAATATTTGTTTACAATAAATTGTTACAAAACATTATTGAATAAATTACATAAATAGATAAGAAAAATAAGAAGTTATACTATAGGGACCCTACTAATAGGCCCAAATTTCCAGAGTTTCCAATGCCAGGTGGTATTTCACAACCTTTCACATAATCCGGGTGTGTCAGAGTTCCCGAAGGACCTCAAGGGATCCCGGGCAGTGCTCACACCCAGATTTCATAACCATAGTTGAGTAAGTGCAGTGTGGAAGGGCCAGCTCTAATGCATCAGAGTTCAGAGGGATCTCATAGGGATCCCAAAGCAGTTACACATTAGAGGGGCAGAACTTAGATGTCTAAGAGTAGAGTGAGAGTGCTTGACATAGTTTTGAAAAGATTTGAGTAGGAAAACAATTTAAACAAGAAAGACTAGTTTGAAATGAGTTTTGCAAAAAAATTAGAGGAAACAATTTGAAAAGAGTAGGGCAATCAGAACAAACAACATACCAATCTCAGGATCAGAATAGGTTCAGTAGCACACATAGGACAAAGAACTAAGACAAGTTCAACAACCACAAACAGGGTAATGAGGAATTGGGGACAATTATAGAGCATATAAGGGTAAGCACATAGTAGGCAGAGTCACACATAGGTTCAGAATCAAAGAAATCCTAAGGGGATTCAGGGGATTAAGATAGCATGTATTTCAAATTTACATAGAACCAAGTAATCATAAGGTACAGATTGTTTTACCACAGAAAAAGTCTAGGAATCAGAGAAACATAATTGAAGTAGAGTCTAAAAGGGATAACATTTTATAAACATGCTGAGTCTAAGGGAGGGGACACATTTAGAAGCATGCTGATAAGCAATAAAGTAGACATACTAGATGCAGGTTGAACAACAAAATCATAAGTTAAAACAGACTAGAAAGAGAATGAATTGAAGTAGCAAAATAAACATGTTGTTTTTGAGACTTAAATTGAAATCAAGACGTACCAGTATAGAAGAGAGAAAACACAGAGTGAACAACCAAAGAGTATAATAACCAAAGAAAAGAGAGCAGAAGAGAATGTTTGTGTAAGAGAGAGAGTTTTTGAATAATCTTTGTTCGTGTCTGTGCTAGTGAAAGAGTAAGGTATTTATAGTTAAAAAACTAAGTAGAGAATATGGCAAGAATCATAGTTAGTAATAATTATAAAAGCATGTACAAATTAGAATCAAATAAGTATAAGGTTTTCCTTTAATTAAGGAGTTGGACTCAAATGGTAATAAACAATGATAAAATAAGGAAAGAAAATCGTATAAGGCAGAGTATAACAAATAAGGAAGTAACTTCAGCATATAATAGAGACTAGGTTCAGAAATTATATTTAGGGAAAATATACATGAATTATTTTGACAGCAGAATCAGCCATGAAAATAAGGCAAAAATAACAAAATACAGGAAATCAGTAAGGAAATCACCAGAGTAAGGTATCAATTACAGGGAATCATTATTAATCAAAGGAAAATATCCCAAATGAACGAGCAGACACGATACATGCAGGAAATCAACATATCTTAGTTAAAGAAAATGCTCAAAATAAATTAACAACATAATTGACCATAGAATAAGGTCAGAAGATATCTCACAAAGTTAAATCAGTAGAGAATATCATGCGAGCTCAATGAAGAATCAATCACAAAGTTTCAGGGACTCACAAATAGAAAGTAGTACTGATTTAGGATGACTATGAGAACCAGCATAATAAACACATGATAGCCACAAATCAGAACTCTAAGAGGCCGAGTAGGATAAAAATCATATAAAAATTAGGGATCATATAAAGCATAGTCAAAATTAACAGAATAAACGTGATAGAGGCAGAATAAGTAAAGAATCAGAAATATTGATGAACAAAATAGAGTAGAATCACAGAAAATCGGAACTTAGCACAAATCTCTGGGAATAAACATAGAACAAGTAGGAATAATCGAAATCAGAAACCCTAGCAACCAAACATAGAGTAAAAATCACAGAATCATAGAATATTCATGAGAAACGAACACATATGCAAATTAATCGAACATATACTCAAAGACGGATTCAGAATCACAGATGAAAAACCAAGAAACTTAGGGCTTTAACATAATAACTTAGATAAAAAAAGAGAGAGAAACTCAGATAAAAGTTTAAACATGATGAAAATCATAGAATAACATTGAAAATCAGAAGGAAAACCATTTTTGAGAAGGGGTTAAGAACCCTAACTTGAAGATGAAGAGTTATTTTGAAAAATATGAAAACCTTTTTAGGGAACAGTGAAAATAACTCATAATATGTCCAGATCTATTACAGATCTAAGAAAATAAAGAGTTGACAGTTAAGGTTTCATAAAGATAACCCAAAGAGAAAGAAAACTGACCTAGAAGCAGATTCTATCCGGAGATGGTAGAGTCTTACTCGGACGGCCATGAACGGATTGAGAATGGCATGAAAACCCCTTGGGAGGTGAGTGAACCGCCTTCTAGTTCCCTTGAGGACCTCAAGGCAGTGATACCCGGCGTAGGAAGAGAGCCATGAGGCTGGGAGGGTGATGAGACCACCATGGTCACCGGCAAGTCGACGGCCGGTGAGAGGAGATAGGTTTAGCAGAGAGAGTTCTGAGAGGGATGAGAGATGTAACGGCGGACGGAATGAGAGGGGGAAATGAGAGGGGAAGGGGTAGTCTATTAGGATTAATTAAGGAAATGGTGAATCTGGGCCGTTGATCAAAATTGATCAACGGTCCAGATTAAACACAGATTGGGTCGGGTAGGATTTAGGTGTTGGGCTTGGGGTCTTTGGGCCATTTTAATCTGGTTGGGGTCTTGAATAATTAGGCTATAATTGAAATAAAAGTGGCTAGTTGTGAAATACCCAATTAAATTAAATAAAACAATTTATAAAATAGATGATAATTGTACAGAATGAATTTCCTGCATAGAAAATAGTTAACAATGATTTATTTAGTATTTTAAGATACAAATAATTAATTTCTGGGTAAAAATAGCATAAAATCATATGATTGGGCTATAATTACAATGTCATTGCAATTATAGCCAAAAGGTGCCAATTTGGCTAAATGTAAAATAATTTGGTCTTAGTAGGACCCTAAACAATTAATGAAACCAAGAAAATGCTTTTGAAATCATTTGCAATGCCATTTTATAGTTATTTACTGAAAATAAAATGCTGGATAAATAAATAAAAATATAGAAAAATTATGAAAAAATATCAATTGCTATTGATACATGATTTTGAAGCTATATATGCAATTTCAAAATATTTTGAGAAAATATTGGGTATCAACATAAGGTATGCAAGGTTATGCGTCACGTACCACTTGATCAACGAGTCTACTAGTAATACAAATTGTCACTCACATCTAACAATTAGTGTATGAAGGTGAAAACTTTATGTGCAAAAGATGTGGCAGACTGGGTAACACAATACCAACATGCTCCTATGGCTCAATTGACACAACTAGTCATAAACAAGAAGGTCCTTGGGCCATCATCTCCAAAAACTCTTCCACAAGTATACAACAACAAACAGAGGAACAATGGAAACCCATTTCATTCCCCAGAGGTAATAGGCATAACAAAAAAAAGTAAAGACAAGCAACCAGTTCCTCCTGTGATCCATCACAAAAGACAAGTCCAGGTAGTAATTGTCACGACCCAAAACCGGTCCAGGTCGTGATGGCGCCTAACGGTGGGGTTAGACAAGCCAACGAACAACAATAACAATGAAAGTGCGGAATACAATAACGACATAGGGCAAGGCCGTAGAAACAAGCTGAACCACAGCTAGGCCCAATACAAATACAACCCCGACAACTACAACAAGTGTGTGCCAGGACTAGTGTCACAGTGTCAACGGGCGGCTACATAGATACAACTGTAGAAAATACATTTACAAAATATACAAGCCGCAGTCTGGAACAAAAGACTGAGCAAAAGGAAACTAGAAGGCTCCTGAAGTGCTGTCAGGAGAACGCCAAGAAGCCAGCTCACCGTGTGGAGCGACGCCGTGGTCAGTATCTATCAACAGGCAGACGACCAGACGGACCAGCCTCAGTACCTGCACAGTCAAGTGCAGAAAAGAAGGAAAGTGCAGCATGAGTACATATAAACAAATATGTACCCAGTGAGTATCCCGTCTAAACTCGTAAAGAGTAGTGACGAGAGGTAGAATACATACTCACTAAGGTCCAGTACATAATGAAACAAAACACATGCTGAGCAATGAATCATGTGAGATAGTACATCACGTATAAGAACATGTAAGCAACAATCAATAACTGATCTTAAACATAGTCTCCTTTTGTAAACTATTCATAGTTATATTCCTTGTTCTCTTACTCATTATCCGAAATGACTTATCTTTATTCTCAATTGTTCACTTCCCAGTACTCT
>ML259177.1:0-50438 GCA_005239495.1 Nicotiana undulata
GGCAGAGCAGTTATATGATTATATATATATATATATATATATATATATATATATATATATATATATATATATACCAAGACTTATAAGGACGGAAATCTATTTTACTTATTATATTGAGAGAATTGAGTCAGTATCAGCAGGTAAGCATATCATCAGATTATCTTTGACTTCCAGCTACCTGCAGTTATTATATTATCAGTTCAGTTTCAGCTTTCAATATACTGCCTTACATACTTGGTACATTATTTGTATTAACGTCCCTTTTGCCTGGGGACGCTGTGTTTCATGCCCGCGAGGTCCAGATAGACAAGTCGAGAGCCCTCCTAGTAAGCTATCAGCTCAGCGGAAGATGGTTGTGCGCTCCATTTGCTTCAGAGTTGCTTGTTTTATCAGTATATTTAGGACATGTATTGATTGGTATGGCGGGGTTCCGTCCCGACCTTTATGATAGTTATGTACTCTTAGAGGCTTGTAGACAGATGTCATGTATAAGAATACTTGTATGGCCTTGTCGGCGTATGTTTAGAGTTTGTAAATAATTATGTTGGCATATTAGGCCCGTGTTTCACGTGTATATGATGATGTAATAAGAAAGATATGTTACGTTGGTAATCGGTTGAGTAAGGTACCGGGTGCCCGTCGCGGCCCATCGGATTGGGTCGTGACAAAAGTGGTATCAAAGCAGTTCTGTCCTAGGGAGTCTACAAGCCGTGTCTAGTGAGTCTTCTTTATGAGTGTGTCGTGCACCACACTTATAAGCAGGAGGGTATAGGGCATTTAGGACTGTCACTCTTTCTTCTTACTCTAGATTGTGCGATAGAGCTCTGTTGTAAGAATTCAAACTCCTAGATTCGATTTTATTCGTAACACGACGATACCTACATTCAGAAAGACGATCTATAAGAGACATAGATGTGGAAGTGTTGATTTAGAGGAACTCAATTTTGCATCTTGCTTATGATGAGTAAAATGTGGGGTCTTTAGCAGATTATGCGTGTACTAAAAGGTGTAAGGTTCTTCATAAGGAGCTTTAAGGAAAGAATACTTATCCACTCTTACGGTAAAAAGGAATAACACGATTAGAAGTTAGACACAAGTTTCAACAAGTAAAAGGAGTAAGGTGAAGAAGGGAACGAGGTACCCATTAAATAAAGATTATCCTGATTTACCATTCAGGAAGAGTGATATAAGCATTTTGAGTTACCTTTGACAGTAATAGAGGTATGTACAATTGTCCATACTAATCTAAGTTATGCCCTATGGGAGCTAACAGAAGTAGTATAAGAAAAGGTCGGATATCAGGATCCGGCTGGGGTTAGAGTAACCCAAAATGTTGGATGGATTGTTAGCATTAGTGGACATTTTCGAAGGATATTACAAACGTGGTAATACTTCTCTGTGTGAGACACCCAGATGGTGCACTCTAAAATAGTACATTTGGATATGAGTACTACAAACATAGGCACGGGAAGCCTAGAATGGATAAATATTACCTTAGTATGGCTCCCGTCTTTAGTAGGGAGGGAATGTTAAGCAACCCTAAGAGCCTATGGATAGAGCAAGGGGAGTTAAAATGCAAAGGAATATTTTGTCGAAGTTCTCAAAATAAAGTGATTGACAGAAATGTTAGAAGGAAAATAAGAAGAGAATTAATGAAGCAGTATGAGTAAAATGTGGTACATAGATGACAACGGTAGAAAAAAATGACAGTATTACAGAGTCTATAGTCAAGAGAAGGGAAATGCAAGAGGTGATTGGCCTTGAGAAAACAAACGATTATGGGACGTAAAGCCATATCCTCACTTTGATAAATAAGTTCGTGACTCCAACGCAACTACCGAAAGGAAAAGTTAGACCCAGAATAATAGAAATCAGTATGGGTTGGTGAACAAGATAAACTAAACATGAATTAGGGACTGAGTTATTTGATTATAGTCAGCATCATGAGAATTTCATATTTGCGTTTCGGGGATAATAGAATGGACACTAAAAGACGATCATGAGAAATTCAGAGAATGGTCATTCAGGAAGACGCTTCCCTAAACCAAACAATATGAGAAAAGTTAAGCTTAAGGGATTTCATGTGCTAGTTGCATTAAGTGTCACCATCGCGAGTAAGGGGATTTGTTATCCTTGGTATAGAAGGATTGTAGCAAGGCGAGTAAGGGTTATTGATGTTGTGAAACGATGCCAAAGATGAAGAGGTAAAACATCTATAGGTAGATCATCATGGCTTTAGCTCTTAGTACTCCCTTAAAGGGGGAATATGGAGTGATGTGGCATTAAGTCAGAATTAAGTAGTTCTAGTAATTATGGAATGGTAAAGGAAGAATGCGATATAATGAAAAAGGTATGAGATTGCACTTATTCAAAGCCTACAGATATGCTATGATACTAGAGCATTATGCAAACACGACATCAAGGAGAATAATTAAGGGTTTCTGCCCGAGATGCTATTGACTAATAAGGATCCAGTGCGAGAGGTAAGTTAAGACAAAGGAAATAACCCAAGAAAGATTACGCGGAATATTGATACGGGAATGGGCCAACAAGTAGTTAGTAGTTGATTCTTGAAGAGTGTAGCTATGGCTAGACAAGAGGATACAGACAAGTCAATAGATCATGCAAGATAAACATAGGGAACCCCAATATGGGGAATTCAGCCTCACAGTTATGACATTGTGATCCTCGAGAAATATTCGGATAGAAGTTAGGGTAGATAAAGATATCGTATGAGTGTTACGAAAATAAAAGAGAGTACCACTGGGAAGTCAGTCGAAATATTTGTTCAAAAGTAACCCTACAAGAACAAGGGCGTGGAGATAAATAACTACTGATAATTATAGGCAAGGAAGGACACCAAAAGTTCCGTCGAGTGTACCACGTAATAAGTTCACAACTTTACAAGAGTCAGAGGGTCCTCACTAAGTACTACAATGAAAGACTAGCCGAGGAATTAAAAAAGAAGGCTTAAACCTAAGCTCAGTGACCTAAAGAGGGAGTGGTTTTATAACAACAATCTTACTACAACATTATATGCACTCCAAAAGGAAGTGGCACCTACCGTGCTTAATGAACGAGAAGTAAAATCGAAAGTGATATCCAAAACCATATGAGTTGTATGGGATTCCAGTATGCATGGCCACTAAGATAAGCTAAGTATGCACACGAAAGGGGGAAGAAAGACCAGGAAAAGTAAAAGCTTATGTTAAAGAAAGTTGAGAAAAGGAACAAAGGAATTATTCGGTCAATGATCCAAAGTTAGTTACATTATGGACGCACTTAAGATTTTGGAGTATTGTGAAACATAGATGTTGACAATCATACAAGCCGTAGAGGACTCCGGTATAAGTTAAAATAAAGAATTATTCCAGGTCATAGACAAAGGATTGAATTGTTAAAGAATTGTATCATGAATATTCCTCAGCGCCCATGAAAGGCTAAACAGAATAACTAATACCATGAACCCCAGATTGGGAGATAACTTAAGCCGACATAAAGACCGATCAGAAGAAGGAGGAAACTAAAGAGTTACATCAATGAAGTAAATCAGGAATCCGATTATTAGACCCAGAAGTTATAGGAATGGATTGAAAACATAGCATAATCACTCTTAATATTAGAAGTTCAAGAGAGATAACACAACAACCGTATTCTATAACGGCTCTACAAAAAACTAGTTAGAAAAATACCAGCCTCATAAGATATCAGTATGGAGCTCCCATCAGATTATATAGGCACCAGAGGTGCAAGTACTATAATCGAGTCAAATGATGGATGTGATTTATACCTATGTGGGAGAGAGGTTAAGAAAGAGATATAGAAGAATATGAGGTGATATTTTAAAGTAAGTAAGGTAAAGGCGAACAACGTACGGAATACTCAAGTATAGAACGATGAGAGTGGTCCATACTTCAGGTAAAAGACTAAAAGCGTTGGGATTCAGTATCCAAGAATGATATCAGCATCATCGGTGGCATAACTTCCAGCCTATGGTTTCTAAGTACTGAAATGTCTAATTATAGAGTTAAAAAAAGAGTTATAGACGATGCGATGTCTCCCTTGATGTCCCAGAAAAGCATAAGGGAATTGATCACAAGCTAAAGTATGATAGAATGACAAGGTTTTAGAAAGACAAGAGTAAGGATAAGAAGAAGGCAAGTGAGAAGGTGACGAAAATGGATAAGTCCTCGGGATTAGGCCCGTGAAAACAAAGGAGATGATGGTTCCTCTAAGTTATAGAAAGCTCAATATAGCCTGAATAAACTCAAAGGAGTCTAAGACTAGTAATATTTAGAAGAGATGGGATGCTTCTTTGGTAGCAGAATGAGGGTGTAATTGTGATAAATAAAGGATGAAATTTGGGCCTTCGCTTGTGTAATGATTTGGAAAAAAACAATCATGAGTTATACGGGATTAGAATAACCCCCATAGGATTAATCACATTGGGATGCTATAAAGTACGATTATGAAAGCATATCACCCCTAGGTGGATAAATTTAATTATTCCGGATGTCCCGATGAGACGAGAGTCCTAGCGACGTTGTTACACAAGAGATCAAGTTATTAGTGGTAGATGATGAATCAACATTAAGGTGAATCAACAATAAATGGATTAAAGTTTAACAGTATGAGATGAAATTAGACCATCAGTCTTAAGGATAAACAACGAGAGTAACCTGAAGTTTGTTGCAGACCTCAGTAATAAAAAATCAAAGTAAGAGTTATGGTATAGTATGACCTACGTAGATGCAGTAAAGTCATACGAATGGATAACCAGATCTCTCCAAGGTACCGAGTGAAGGACTTCAATATACCTATATATTCCTAGAGAGACATCTTATTAAGCTTTGAATATGCTTACAAAGTAAGGCCTAAAAATTGGCTAAAAGCTCGAGGAAAAAAGAGAGAAGAGACGCATAAGCGCAGTTACAAGGTCAGAGTCATACAATCTAGATGATAGAAGGTAGCAACAGTTACAAGACTGGAAGGATTCCGGCCATAAGTCGTGGTGTGAGAAAGAGGCTTAAAGGTGGAAATGCCCTGGCCTTTGGATTTAATCACAGAACAGTTGCCTAGATGGCAAGGAGAGAAATAAAGTATTCGGAAGACATAAGATATGAAAATGATAAGAGCACCAGTCAACATTTGAGGACGAATGTTCCAAAGTGGGGAATGATGTTACATCCCGCATTTTCGTACGATAAAATTTCGTCGTAAGTAAATCGAAGTAAGTTCGAGAATCAGATTATTGTGGAATTATAATTATTTTGCTATTTCAAACAAGTGATGAGTAAATTCGTGAAGGTGAGAAGGAAGTAAATCGAAGAAAATGAATTTCGTCAAAATTTGGCATTTTGGGATACAATTCGGGCCGAGCATTAATACTCGATAATTATGAACTAGTAACATGCAAGGTACCATATGGCCGCGATAAAGTGACGTATAAAGTATAATAAAAATGAATAGCATTTTTAGGTAAATTGAGATAATTCTTATTTATGTGGTCAATTAGTTAATTATCGGGTAACAGAACATTGCCTAATTAATTGATAAATTATAAGATAAGATTAAGAATTTTGCCCCCAACGTGGCAGCACCACCCTAATCCTAGGAATGACTCTCAAGTCATTAGTCTAAGTGGAAACTTGTCCTATCACTCAAATTATACACTATTTTACAAAGATAGTCACATATGTCTTAAGGACATAAAAGAATCACATATTTTATTCCATTCATATATCTGACAACATGAGATATTCAAAGATTTGGAGGAATTCAAATGGTATGACATTTTGTAGCATCTTCAACGCTTCAAGACGCAGGTTTTTAGAGCACCTTTATTAACATATGCTTTTGCAATATTAAGGGCGTACGATGTAATTTTTCTCATGCGAATCGACTCAGGTATGTTAAGGCTAAGCCCTTCTTCCATTTTGGTATGATCTCGTCATTACACAAGCTTGATAACGAGGCATAAAGAAAAATTCATATATGGGAATTTACGTATATTTTCCTAGTCTTGTAAATATGTTTTCGACAATAGTGTATATGTTCCATGGATCTGTATGAGAAGACTTTCTGAGAGGATATCTTATACCAATGTCATAGGATGTCATTCCATGAATATCATATGAGTTTACACCAATGTCATTGGATGTTGTTCCATAGATATCCAATATAGCAAAGTGTCATTTATTTTTATCATACATGAGTCCCATAATAAATTTAGAAAGAAATTTTTGAGTTAATTTATTCAAAATAAATAAAAGTTCCAATGTATTCACGTTCCTTTAATTGATTCTCTCTATATTGTGTCATCTTTCACTTTGCACAAGCAGACCAATGGAAAATGAAAAACTACTCAATCAATAGTGATAATATTCTCCTTATCGGGACTTCATATCTAATTAAGTATTTCCATCTTCCAGTTGAGAGAGAAAAGAGTTTATATATATAGTATTACAATATTTTCATTACCATCGAGCTATAATCGATGGGCAGGCCCCTATTGGGCAACCTCTGATCAGATGGTAAGTTATATAGAGAGCCTAGTATGGCCGAGCGCTTATGAGTGATCCTACTATAGCAGAGCGGTTATATATATACCGAGCCTACTGTGGCCGAGCGCATATGAGCGAGCCCAGTTGGTCCAGATATATAGCCTAGTATGGCCGAGCGCCTATGAGCGAGCCTACTATGGCAGAGCAGTTATATGATTATATATATATATATATATTTACCAAGCCTTATAGGACCTTCTTTAGTTGCAACATCCTTCTTTAGCATTTTGAAGATCGGCTCACATATAACTGTGGATTGTGCGATAAACCGACTGATGTAATTAAGTCTCCCCAAGAAACTCATCACATCTTTCTTGTTCCTTGGCGACGGTAGTTCCTGAATGGACTTGACCTTTGATGGATCCAATTCTATTCCCAGGCGGCTCAAGATAAACCCAAGCAACTTCCCGACAGGAACCCCGAATGCACACTTCACGGGATTCAACTTCAGATTGTATTTCTGCAACCTATTGAACTTCCTTAAATCTTCTATGTGGTCAGTGGCTTTCTTGGGCTTGATGATAACATCATCCACATATACCTCGATCTCCTTGTGAATCATGTCATGTAATATGGTGGTCATAGCCCTCATATAGGTGGCCCCTGCATTCTTCAAGCCGAATAGCATCATCTTGTAACAGTATACTCCGTATGGCGTAATGAAAGTCGTTTTCTCAGTATCTTTCTCATCCATCCAAATCTGATGATAACCAGTGAAACAATCCACAAACGATTTTACCTCATGCTTGGCGCAATTGTCGATCAAGATGTGTATATTTGGTAAGGGGAAGTCGTCCTTTGGACTGGCCCGATTGAGATCCTGGTAGTCGACACAGACTCTGGACTTCCCATCCTTCTTTGGCACAGGTACAATGTTGGCTAACCACGTCGGGTACTCAACTACCCTGAGAACTTTGGCGTTGATATGCTTATTTCTTCTTTGATTTTCAAACTCATATCGGGTTTGAACTTTCTGAGCTTTTTCTTCACAGGCGGACACATTGGATTAGTTGGCAGTTTGTGAGCCACAATAGGCGTACTTAGACTAGTCATGTCATCATACGACCAGGAGAATATGTCGTCATACTCCTTCAGAAGCTCTGTGTATTCTTTTTTTTGCTGACGGTGACAAATGAATGATTATCCGTGTTTCCTTGACGTTTTCAGAATCTCCCAGGTTGATAACCTCAATCTCGTCCAGGTTGGACTTAGGTTTGTTTTCAAAGCTCTCGACTTCTTTAACAATCCTGTCGGGTATATCATCCTCATCTGAATCAATGTCCGTTTGCTGCGTTGTCTCATTGCATGTCATAGTCATCGGTTCATCAAGACAAGTAATAGTATTGTTGTATAGATAAAGTAACGAGAGAAAACAATAGTAATGAACATTGGATTCATAAGAAAAATTATAAAGTGCTTTGATAAATTGAATAATTGTTTGAATTTTGAGGATCTTATTGCAGGAATAGAAAGTGCGAAAAGGAAAAATCATTTAGCAAATGAAACAGTAAGTAGTGCTTGTTTTAGCCTTGCTACCCCGAGGCTCCTCGGGCTTTGGTCGTCCTGATAGTCCAGTTCTTGAGGTATGTCCCTCTGCTCACAACCTGTATGGAAGGGCCTTCCTCCCCCTCCTCCTCGAGAAAAACACAACAGTCCATATCACTGTCCTCTAGGAACAAACTTCTCATTGCTGCTAGTGCTTCTTCCTCGTCTGACCTATAAATAACGTCGGCCTGCTAGAAGATCTGCTCCAGATGCGGTATCGGCTGCTCCAAAGGGTAATAAAGACCGCGTCAAGGTGGATACCAATTGTTGAATTCCTCCCAGGTGTACTCATATCCCAGACCGAAGGTAGTATCATATTTCTTGAGTTTTATGGGCTTCGTGATTCCTTGGAGATTCTTGCCGAGCCCTTTGCCTAGCTTGTATCCTTTCTAGTTCAGGATGCTCTCGATCTTTCTATCTTACCACTTTTCCTTGTCGATAACATTGACCCGTTCCATGTGGTGATAAGTTTCTCCACTCAGCTTTCTTCTTCCTTCGATTGATGGAATAGTCTGGCGACTGTAAATAGGTTTCTACCATTTCCATGAATAATCACCTCTTGGTGGTTCCACTCGAATTTTACCACCTGATGCAGTGTTGATGCTACGGCCTCAGCAGCATGGATCCAGGGTCGTCCCAACAATACGTTGTAGGACGCTGGCACATCTATCACCTGGAAATCCACTTCGAACCAAGTTGTCCCCATCTGCAGGCATAGACTGATCTCCCCAATGGTAGACCTATGAGAACCGTCGAAGGCTTTCACGTTGATTGATCCATCCTTTATCTCATGCAGCTCTTTACCCAATTTCTTGAGTGTTACCAACGGGAAAATGTTAAGACTGGATCCCCCATCGAACAAGATTATTGTGATGAAATAATCTTCGCATTGCACGGTGATGTGCAGTGCTTTGTTGTGCCCCAATCTTTCAGGTGGTAAATCGTCCTCATGGAAGGTGATCTTGTGACTTTCCAACACCTGGCCTACCATATCGGCCATCTCCCCAGTGGTGATATTATTTGTTACACATGCTTTGTTCAGTACCCTCAACAGGGCATTCTTGTGTGCCTCAGAATTCAGCAGGAAAGAGAGTATGGATATTTGTGCTGGTGTCTTGTTCAGCTGGTCGATGACCGAATACTCTTTAGCCTGTACTTTTCTCCAAAGTTCATCTAGACCTGTTTCAATAAGGGGAGGCCGATTGGCATCCTGCTTGCTTGATTCGGCTAGACGCTCAGGGGTATAGACCCTACCAGTTCTCGTCATGCCCTGCACTGCGACAACTTCCTCAGTTTTGACCTTGCCTTTCCTTCTCGCCACGGTTGTATAGTCCCAAGGGATAGCATTTGTATAGAAGGGTGGCGTGGTCGACATTTCCACCAGAATTGGCGCGGCCATCCTTACTTGATATGGAATGTTTGTTCGGGGTGGCAGGACTGCAACCTTGAGTGGTGCCGGTGCATTATTTGGAAATACGAACTCAACTTCAATCGGCACTGATGTCTTTGATACTTCAAACTCAAGTGGTATAGACATGTTCACCTCAGCATCCTCAGATGGTTGAATCTGGACTATGATCGGGTTGAGAGCGACTGCAGGTTTCTTTGGGTCATCGCCTTCTGTGATCAAACCAATTGATCCCTAGGGGTCCCAATCATATTATATTTAAATCATATGGATACCTCCACCCTTATGGTCCGACAAAGGATTGTTGCGGACGTTCGAAGCGGAATCTTTTGCAACAATGATCTTGTTATCAATCAGGGACTGTATCTTGTCTTTCAAAGAGTGGCATTCATCGATGGTGTGCCCTTTCATGCCGGAATGGTATGCACATGATTTGTTTGGATTAACCCAAGAGAAGGATTCTTAGGGGTGGCAGCAGGGATAGGTGTGACGTAACTGGAAACTTTGAGTTTCTCACACAGCTGGTCAATGGGTTAAGATATGGTGGTGTATTGTTTTGGGGGTCTGCGATCAATATTAGGACGAGGTCTAGGGAAGTTTTGGCGGGTAGAGGGTGATTGGTAATGAAATGGCTGAGAATTGTAAGTATGGTAGACGGGAGTGGGTTGTGAGTATCTGGGTGAAGTAGATTGATATGTGAGTGATGGATATTGGTAGGTGGGCGGTGGAGTTTGGTAAATGGGTGGTGGGGTTTGGTTTGAAGGTAAGGGTACTTGGTAATTCGGGGTTGGCTGGTATGTGAGTGAAGGTGTTGGATAAGTTTTGTATTTGAGTGGGGATTTGTCTCTTTGTGCAACCATCACAACTCCCACGTCTCTTTTCTTATACGCACCACCAGACTGTAAAGCCTTGTTTGTAGCTTGCAAGGCTTCAAAATTTGTGACCATACTGCTCTTAATGCCCTCTTCGATCCACTCACCTAATTTGATAATGTCAGAGAACTTGTGATTCTGAACCATCATCAACTGTTCATAATACTGCGGGTCCTGAGCCCGGACAAAGAACTTGTTCATTTGCTCTTCCTCTAAAGTAGGTCTGACTTTAGTAGCTTCGGACCTCCAGCGAGTAGCATACTCGCAAAATGTTTTCGTGGGTTTCTTTTTCAAATTCTGGATATAGAACACATCTGGTGTGTTCTCTATGTTGAATCAAAAATTTTCCATAAAGTAAGACGCCATACCTACCTAGTTCGACCATTTCCTGGGGTCTTGGCTGATGTACCAAGACAATGCATCTCCTTTAAAACTCCTCATGAATAGCTTCATGCGAATCCTTTAATCTTTTCCTACGCTAACCAGGTTGTCACAATAGGTCCTCATATGGACCCTCGGATCACCGGTACTATCAAACATTTCGAACTTTGAAGATTTGTACCCCTCAGGCAATTCGACATCAGGTTGTATGCATAGGTCTTCATAATTCAACCCTTTGATTCCTTTGGACCCTTCAACACCCTGAACTCGGCTGGTAAGCTTTCTAAGTTCCTCGGCCAAGTTCTTGATAAGCATGTCCTTTTCATGAGACTCGGATGTATATGGGATAGGCGGAGTGGAGTGGGTCATGGATTCCACGTGGATGGGATTGTTATAGACGTGGAAATGGTCTTTTGTGGGGTTCTAAGGTTCTGGGATGAGTAATGGAGTGTTGTTTGAGGTGTGGCAAGTATTGCATTGTGTCAGGAGAGTTTGTTGTCTCGGGATGTTTTGTGGAGGTGTAGTGTTTTGAGCGTTTGGAAAGTTGACATTTGGGACGTTAAGAGAAAACGACAGGTTGGCCAGAATTCGGACCTGATCGAGTTCTTCTTTAAATTTCAGTAGTTTATGTTCTAGTGGTGACATGTTTTCATTTAGGACCGGAATACCCTGGCCATCAGTGGCCTCAACCCGTTCAACCATATTTTCCTTCTTGGTGCCTCTGGATTCCTCCATCTTACTCTTTCCTTTGTTCCTGCCTTTAGGAGGACTATGAGGAGGAGGAGGAGGTGGAGGGCCCTTGGATCTTGTGCGATACGTTGATGATGCCAAAATGCACGAACTATCGTTTGGGGAGGGGAATAATAAAGAAAAGAAATAAAACAAAAGGTATCCAAGTCATTGAGGATTATGAAAAAAAATATTGCAGTATTTAAACACATAGCATGAGAATGTAAAGTGTGTCCTAATTTGGGGACCTCTTTGTGCCCAAGGTATGCCTAGCGACAAGTTCATTCGGAGAACATAAATTCTAAATGCCTCATTTTATTGATAAGAAAATAGACAAATCCCAAAACGACACAAAATGAAAGAAAGAAATAAAAGTCACTAATGGCCATTAGCCTTATTACATTGATAGAGAAAAATAAAGACATTCCTATCTATTTGGTCCCAGAAGGACCTTCCCCAGATTCGATATTCCTGCTTCCCTCGAACAACTTTCCCAGCTCGCGAAGTCCCAGCAATAGGTATGTCATGTCTAGATCCTCCTTCGGTTCCTTCAGCCCTTTGACAATCTTCGACCCTTTTGATGAATTTCTCCTCCAGCTCGACTATACCTCGTTCTAAGTATCCCAACCTCTTGTTGGTGCTGATAGCCATGTCTTTCCACTCCTGGATCAGTTTCTTGTTAGATTCATGTATTTCGTGGTTCTCATCCTCACACTCACGGATCCTTTTGCACAGCTGGTTGAACATGACTTGTGCTTCAACTCTTTCATCAATAACCCTGTGGCCTCGGACGTACCCTGGCTTTCTCTGATCACCTTGATCATCTTCTAACCAACCAGGATAGAAAGAGGTACAACGGCATGATACCTGTCTGGCTCGATGGTGTCTTTCTCAAGTATGATCTTGCAGTGCCACAGGTGCTGGGCTTGGTACTTGTGAGGACTATCATCATTTTGGAAGTCTGCTCGAAGATGGCTTATTTTGTCGACCTTGGGTATAACTTTCTTCCTACCTGCTTGCCTCATAACTCGAAGAGGGGCGTAAGGGTATGTCCCCCTTAAACCAATTAGTATCTGAAACGGTGCATCTCGGGATCGGACGATGAACTCATCTGTCGGAAACCACTCAAACATCCATTGAACCTGCTCTTCAGTCATCTTACAAAAGAACTCAACCCATCATTCGGCATTCTCAGGCTGAGCGAACATGTCAGGGTTGTAATTCATTCGCTTCGAGTGACAGAAATCGATGTGGTCATCCCAGATCCTTCGATGAATCTCTTGTCGGTATTCACCTTTTTGGAGATGTTCCATGAGCCAAAGTTGAAGTAATAAATTGCAACCTTCGGAATGTCTCGCTCCTTGTTGACACATTTCCAAGGCCCCATATATGTCTGCGATGATCATCGGCACAATGCTGAAGTTTTGCCCATCTACTCCTTCCATTAGTGTCTTAATTACCATGTCCAGTCTAGTGTGGATTCTCTCCTTCTTCATTGGAAACACGGTCGAACGCAAAAAGCAAAACATGAAGACGAACACTCTACGATGGATGTGTCCCATGGAGGTGATAGAAAACTCGCCATGGTAGGTACGGTATGATTTGCTGTGGCCGTACCTTTCGCACAAATAGTCAAAAGGAATGTAGGGATCCTTCAAGCATACCAGTTTCGAATTCTTCTTCAGACCCATCATTTTAAGGAAACCTTTTCCTGTGCGGTTCTCAAGCGTCAGCAACCCTGGGGTTTCCCACACTAGGCCAGCCAGTCCTCCCATTTCTTCCAGCAACGACATCAGTTCAATGTTCCCAAAGTGGAAAACATACCTCTCACCATCCCAGAATAGGGTAGCAGCCTCTATTATCATTTTGTTAGGTTGGATTTCTAGGAGAGATGGTAGGTTGCCCAAGTGTTTTCTGACGAGAGATTTGTCGCTAGAGTGCAAGTCCTCCCACCAACTCAGCAGTCTTGGGTGGATATTGGAGACCATACCGAATCTGGGGACTTCGTGCCTCATATTTCTGCAAAGCAAATAAGGTTAGGCCCTTATCCCTACTAGACTCGACTGGTTAATATCAATAATTAGCATGAAACATTTAGTTCTCCAAATAAATGCACAGAACGTGATGATGTTTATTTGGGTTTAGGAAAACCCGGTGGACTTTTGGATAAGGCTATCTTAAAACCTATCGTGCGGACGACACTTTAGCTTGAGTTGGTTTGACCATGATGCATGCAACAATACAACAGAGTAAGGTTTCTATGGGGTTTTAGACTGGTACCCTTGAGCGGACAACTCAAGGGGGAAGGAACGGAACCATCGACTGCACCGCTGATCGACTAGTTTTACCGCAAATAAGCCTTTCCGAATTTAGGGGGTAATAATATAGGAAGAGCGCAACCACTCATCAAGCGTTGCTGTAGTATTTTGTTTGGAACGAGTGGAGTATGAATGTTGATCATGATCATGCAATAATAAGCATTAAAACAAATTGTCATGTATTTGCATGTTAAAGAAAGCGGTAAATACAACAATTATGATTTAAAGCGGTTACAAAGAAAAACAAAGAAACATGTCAGTTTTGTTTTTGGGAAGGAATAAATACTTGAAAGAGATAATTAATTGCACATAAAGGGGAAAAGGGAAAGGGTGCAAATATTAACAAAGTAAAAGTACAAATTCACGAAGCAAATTGAAATGGTAAAAGCCTATAATCCCCAGCAGAGTCGCCATGTTGTCGCGCCTCCTCTTTCCTCGCGGAGATCGGGTTCAGGACATTTTGGGTTTAGGAAACTCTTTCCTTTCGGGAAAGGGGTTTGCATTTTGAGAGTCGCCACCTAACAATTTTAAAGGCGCGTTAGGGCACCGAAAGGGTTTATCCATAACCAAGTTATTAACCAGAGGTAGGGTAAGGACTTGAAATTATTCCAAGGGGAAGGTGTTAGTCACCCCTCAAGATCCACAAATGTGGTTCCCGGCCAAACAACTTTTGTGAATTTGTATAATTTAGCAAAACAAACAAATAAAGGCTCAAATAAGAGGGGATTTAAATCTTAAGCATGCAAGGTATTTGAAAACAATTAGAGAAAAACTAAATTTTGAAAAGAGTTACAATCTAAACATGTAAAGTAAAGGATATCCTAGGTTTGTTATAATATGGATCACATCAGTGCAATACCCGGTATGACACTCCTCAAAGAGGGGCTACACGTGGTATTAGCGCACTGGTCATCATATCCATATTCTACCCTTTCCCACCCCGTGAAGGTAATTAAAGTGTGTGTTGGTCACGAACTCTATTTGTTACCCGTCCCTTCCTATTAGTCCCGGAGGAGGTTAGGACTACTATCCTAAAAGGGTGGTACTAGGCAGACCCTCAGGTTTGAAAGGTAAAATTCTAAGGCGAAAAATAAAGAACACATAGGACTGCAGTAAGAGGGGAACACATAAGAACATGTAATAGGCTCAAGTTTACCTCCGTAGATAATGCACATAAACAACACGACTCAATCACAAGTAAGGACATTTTTCAAATTCAGGAACCTAAAATATGGTGTCTAAATGAGTTCAGAAGATTAAACAGATATGCATGTTTATTTTTTATTACTCAGAAGGCCGTAATCAGTTTTGCCTACTGATTTTAAAACTTGTTAGCCTTTAGACAGTAAACATAATCAAAACAGCATTCAGTTTTAAAGCGATTGATTACCTAAGGATTGCCTAGGCGTGTGGTTGTACATAATAGCTTCCAGAATTATTAAACAGTTTAGAGGTTGTTTTACCTAAATCATGTTATTCTAAGTGATGTAAATATGAGAATGCAAAGTAAGTTACCAATTTCTATTAAAAGAAAGCAAGATAATCATATGCAAGACTATTTTATACCTTTCATGAATCAATAGTTCAACTAGGAGTAGTTAATCAAATGCAAACGAAATATTAGTGCATGGTATCTAATATGCACACATAAATGCAGGATGGTTAAGACATAATTTTAGGATGTACGGAATTCCTAAAGCATGAATTTTAAAATGCACAAAGGGTTACAAGATAGTTGA
This sequence comes from Nicotiana undulata, assembly GCA_005239495.1. Lineage (NCBI taxonomy): Eukaryota > Viridiplantae > Streptophyta > Magnoliopsida > Solanales > Solanaceae > Nicotiana > Nicotiana undulata. The sequence goes on from ML259177.1 coordinate 15,556, forward strand.
GACACGACTTTGAATGCACTGGTGTAATAATTTTATATTGATTTTTTATTATCCTAGGAGCGGTATTTCTAAGTGGTAGGCATGAGCATAAATTAAAGACATGATGTACGTTAAAGCAGTAAACATGAGAGCCTTAAAGACATGATATCTAATGCATGTTTGGCAGGGTTTGGATTAACATGTTAGTCCTACGCATGGATTCTAATGCGCACATAGGGAATGTAAACCTAAGACCATGGATTCTACCCTTTTATATATATGGCATGCATAGTTACCCCTTCCCTTTTTACTATCCATTCCCCAAGAGTTGTTTACAAATTATTACAGACCAATGAATAAATTACATAATTGAAATAGAAAAATAAGAAGCTATTCTATAGGAAGCCTTCAATTAGGCCCAGATTTCCCAAAGCCTCCAATGGTCTCATATGCGTCAATTCCATAGACAAATCAGATTCTAGGTGCATCAAAGTTCCCTAAGGATCTCAAGGATCCCGGGCAGTGCTTACACCTGGACTTAGTAACCAAGAATGGAACCAATGCAGTGTGGAAAGGCCAGCCTCAGTGTGTCAGAGTTTAGATGGAGCTCAGGGATCCCAAAGCAGTGCTCACACTAAGGGGGCAGAACTTATAGGTCTAAGAATAAGTGCAAGAAGTGATTTTGAAAAAAAAAAAGTTGAGTTAAAGCACATTTCTTGAAAGAAGTGTCACGACCTAATTTTCCCTCCGTTGGGCACCGTGATGGCACCTAGTCTTAGGGACTAGGTAAGCCTAATATATTACTGAGCATCAACAATAATGAAATAAAACATAACAGTCTCAATATGGAAATCTTAACAGAGTTTACAATTTTCCTAAACCCGGTAAATACAAGTCATAAGCTCTACGAAGTCTTTCTACAATTCTAAATACAACTGTCGAGAAATAATAAGTACAGTTGAAATAAATAGGAAGGTGACTCAGAAGCCTGCGAACGCAGCAGCAGGTTTATCTCGAGTCTCCTCAGCAAGGCTCCACACAGCTAGCAACAGTCAATACCTGGATCTGTGCAAAACCAAAAATGCACAGAAGAGTAGTATGAGCACACCACAACGGTGCCCAGTAAGTATCAAGACTAACCTCGGTGAAGTAGTGACGAGGACTAGTCCCGACACCCACTGGTCTAATGAGTAACAGACATAAGTAATAATGAGCGAATAATATTTATCAAAAATCTTCGAATATAATTAACGATGGGAAAATATAAAGCGAAAGGAAGTGCAGTAATTAAATCAACGGAACAGCATGACGTAAATACGCAAGAAGGAAAGGACAGCACGCAAGCCAAAGTCGGAAGTAACAATACCATAAATCACTCAAAACTTAGCACTGCATCAATCCACTCACATCACGCCTTAGCAAATAAGCTCGATTGAAACCGGTCAAACCCTCGAGTAAAAATCTTTAAAACGTGAGTTTATAATGAAAGCTTTTGAAAATATAATCTTTTCAAGATATAGGAAATCTTCTTTGAAACATACTTTTTCTGAATGTATATGTATATATCTTTATGAAAAGAAATCGTTAGAACATAGTTCCCTTAAAATACGTTGTATTAAAATATACTTTCCCAAGTACTGCTCCTTCAAATATCATTTGTTCAAATATACTTTCCTAAATACTGCTCATTCAAATATCATTTGTTCAAATATACTTCCCCAAATACTGCTTTTTCAAATATCATTTGTTCAAATATACTTTCCCAAATACTGCCTTTTCAAATATCATTTTTTTCCTGCAAGACAAATACCTTTCAAATATACTTTCAAAATAGAAGTCCTTCGGACATAACTTTTCTCGGAGATAATTGCCTTCCAGCTATACATTTAAATATATGCATATATGTATACTTTTCAATCCGAATTTCCTCAATGATAAACCAACGGAACTCAGTCTGTAACTCAGATATTTGTCATGCAATGCAGTATAGGGGGAAAGCTCCCGGATCTCAGCCCGTAGTCCCAATTTAAATATGCGATGCAGTACAGGGGGAAAGCTCCCGGATCTCAGTCCGTAGTCCCAATTTAAATATGCAATGTAATGCAAAAAGAGAAGACAACCAGAACACAGCAAAGACATTGCACAAGCCACAACGAGCACCACAACAAAACAGAAAGGCAAAATGCAAGTTGCGACGATAAGTTCAACACGAGAACTTCAATCAAAATAGTGGCAAAACTCGCTCATAAGCAGAAATCACTTAAGGGGAAAAACCAAGTATCAATGAAACAATGTAACGAGGAGAAAACCTAACAAATACAGCAACGATTCACAATACTCAAGTCAAGAAATAGAGAACCAATCATCCCGGCAAGGGAAACAGCTATAACCAATCTCGCCTAACAGTTTCCTTCACGGAATAAACTCAGCTTAAGCAAATATTCAATAATAAGAGGCACCAAAGAAGCACCGCCAATATGGGTGATGGTAAACTATACCTAAGTAACATTTGAGGCAAATCATGTAAATCATCATGTACGACTCAAAAGGCATGGTCGACACCAATCCTATATATATTCCAATTTCTGGTAATAATTATATACCTAGATGATACTAATTCTAATCAATTAGGCAGCTTGTGAAGAAAATATAGTATACGGTAAGGAAGGGAGATATTCAGATAAGTCAATCAAGACCGAATAATCAGCAAGAGGGAAATCGAAAGCAAGAAAATCCAATTCAAACAGGAGAAGATGAAACTGGCAACCAGGAACTCAACCATAACAGTTACCACTTTATGCGCAGGAAATATAGGAACCTAGTAAATCCTAAAAGGCCAACCTATTTGAAAATAAGTCCTAGTACGCAATCGTCACCTCGCGTACTTGGGCTACAATCAACATAGAAGACTCAAATCCTAAGGGGTAGTTTCCCCACACAAGGTTAGGCAAGATACTTACCTCAAAGACGACAATTGGAATACTCAAAGGTAGCATTCTAGAAAAGCACATAAAACACATAACACGTATAACACGTATAAGGAAAAACTTATACGTAGAAAAACTTAACACGTGAAAGACTTCCGGACGGCTCAAAGACAACTAGAAAAACTTCAAAAAGCACATAACATGTATAAGGAATGATTCCGAATAATAAAGTTTCAATCTTTGCTAATTTATAAAAATCGACCCAAACGTCGACCCCCGGGCCCACACCTCAGAACCCGACAAATTTTACAAATTCCGATTACCCATTCTGATACGAGTTCACCCATACTAAATTTATCCAAATCCGACGTCATTTGGTCATTTAAATCATTAAATTTCGTTTATGAAGTTTTTTTTTCTTTTCAAAACCCACAATTTCCCCAACCCAAAACATAATTTAAATGATAAAAATAAGAACTAATTCATGAAATATAATTAATTAAGGTGGAAGAACACTTACCCATTTGATTTGTGCGAAAGACCCTCAAAGAATCGCCCAAAACCGAGCTCTAGAACTCAAACTGTGATAAAAATGGCTAAACCCTCGTATTTTGGAATTTTATAATCTTCCCAGGTGTTTAATGAGCCGCGATCGCGGAAATATATTTGCGATCGCATAGAGGAAAATATTATAGGCCTGAAATGATTCTATGCGATCGCGCGGGAAGTCATGCGATCGGAAAGAGGAGAAAGCCACTGCCCAGAGAAATTAACTATGCTATCGCGAGTTAGCGTATGCGATCGCGACGAAGAGGAAAATATACTTCTGCGATCGCGGACTTGAGAATGCGATCGCGTAGAGTGAAGTCTTCGAACTGTGCGATCGCGAATGAGACTATGCGATTGCGAAGAGGAAAAACTAGGCTGCCCAAATTTACACTATGCGATCGCGGGCTCATTGTTACGATCGCATAGAAGGAAACCAGAAAGAAGTTTCAGCAGTTCAAAAATAGGGGAAATGGACCCGACACCCATCCGAAATACACCCGAGGCCCCTGGAACCCCGTCCAATCCCACATACAAGTCATGTAACCTAACACGAACTCGCTCGAGGTTTCAAAACACATCACATAACACTAAAACAACGAATCAAACCAAAAATCAAAACTTAGAAATTTCAAAACTTCAAATATCAAGACTCGCGTCGAAACCTATCAAATCAACCCAGAACGACGTGAAATTTTGCAGACAAATCCCAAATAGCACAACGGACCTACAGCCGCTCTCGGAATTCCATTCTGAGCCCGATGTCAAATTTTCACCTATCGGCCGGAATCGCCGAAATTCTAACTTTCGCCAATTTACCTAAATTCACTCTACGGAGCTCCAAATCCAATTTCGGATGCACGCCTAAGTCCAAAATCATCATACGAAGCTGTTGACATTAACCAAAGCTCATTCTGAGGCCGTTTACTCAAAAGTCAAACCTCCGGCCAACTTTCTTCACTTAAGCTTCACAATTTGAAAACTCTCCCATAATTCGACTCCGGATTATCCGGTAACTGAATCTAACCACGCACACAGTTCGATATGCACAACACGAATCTGATTATGGTCTTATACCAGCGAACGGAGCTTAAATTCTCAAAACGACCGGTCGGGTCGTTACATATAGTTTATTAAAAAAAAGGTTTGTATAACAGTTTAGGGAAATAGTTTCAGAACAATCAAACAACATCAAACAGTACACAGAGCATGGAGATAATACAAACAAGGAAGCAGGAATTGGGGACACATTGTTACACCACTCAATATTACGATGACATTACGCTTTGCAGTATTAAGTTACAACGATTTTGCACCCTATAGTATTGTACGTTGAATTTGTCGTACGATAATTGACATCACTCCAAGGAAAAGATTATTTGGAGATTATAAGTATTATTCTATCTCACACAAGTGACAAAGTAAATTTGTGAAGGTAAAAGGGTAAGTGAATCGAAGGAAATGAGTTTTGTCCAAGTTTGGCATGTTGGGATAAAGTTCGAACCGAGCGTTAATACACAATATTTATAGACTAGCACCATACAAGGTACCATATGACCATGATAATAGGATGTATAAAGTATATTAATAATGAGTAGTATTTTAAGTAAGTTAAGATAGTTCTTAATAATACGGGTAATTAGTTAATTACCGAGTAACGGAATATTACCGAATTAACTAATTTGTTAGTAAATAAAGATTTAAAATCCCTATCCACGTGGTAGCCATATGATATTCATTTGATGACTCTTAAATAATAAGTTGCAAGATGGAACTTTGATAAATGGAGTGAGAATTGCTATGCTGAGGTGGAGGTGTAATGTGTAAAATTTACTTTTTAAATCTTACTATCCATCTATATATTACGTTTGGAAGTTTAAGGACCACAATAGCTTGAAATCATTTTTTATGCATATCATACTTTGTAGTAGAAAATGTGTTCACCCTATAAGTGAAATTTGAAGAGCTCTTTTAAAGCGAATAATTTCAGAGACAACATCCACACACACAAAAGATATATATATATATATATATATATATATATATATATAGTATAGATCCAGAAGAGGCGTAATTTTTCTGAAAGTTATAGGATGACTTCTTTCTTTTATTATTGGCACTTTGTTTTGGAATCCATTATGAATTAAACGACTGAAGAGCTGCTGCCATCCTCAATGCTTCCAACTTCTTGGTAGGAAAATCTTCAAACCTTTCTAGCACCTGCATCAAGATTACTGTAAGACAACACCATGAATTGGAGCTTATATATTTGAATAGTTATTTTGAAGTGCTTGAGGTGTTTTTAATGTTCAAAGAACGTTCTTTTAATGAAATAGAATAAACAGACACATTGAACTAAATTTGAATGTCCAATCATCCTTGAAACTCCGAAGAAGGTGGCACTCTTACATTGTGTTATTTGAGATACTATTCTAAATGTGGATAATATGAGGAAAAGGAAATGCATCGTAGTATGCTGGATTGGTGAAAGACATGAGAAAGATATGGACCATGTACTACAAGATTGAGGAGATTGTTCACATGTACAAGTAGGAAACTGACACTAAAGGTATGTTAAGGCTAAGCCTTTCTTTCATTTTGGCATGATCTTGTCATTATACAAGTTTGATAACGAGGCATAAAGAAAAATTCATATCCCGGAATTTACGTATATTTTGTTAGTCTTGCAAGTTACAATATTCTCCCTTATCGGGATTTCATATTCATATGAGTATTTCCTTCTTCTAGTCAAGAGAGAAGAGAGTTTATATACACAGTATTAAAATTATTTTTATTACCATCGAGCTATAATCGATGGGCAGGCCCCTATTAGGCAACCTATGATCAGATGGTAAGTTATATACCGAGCCTACTGTGGCCGAGCTCCTACGAGCGAGCCTAGTGGCCGAGATACAGAGCCTAGTATGGCCGAGCGCCTATGAGCGAGCCTACTACGGCAGAGTAGTTATAAAGTTATATATATATATATATATATATATATATACATATATATATATATATTTATTTATTTATTTACCGAGCCTTATAGGGCCGGACAATTATTTTACTTACTATATTGAGAGAGTTGAGTCAGTATCAGCAGGTAAGCATATCTTCAGATTATCTTTGACTTCCAGTTACCTGCAGTTATTATATTATCAGTTCAGTTTCAGCTTTCAGTATACTGCCTTACATACTTGGTATATTATTCGTACTGACGTCCCTTTTTCCTGGGGACGCTGCGTTTCATGCCTGCAGGTCCTGATAGACAGGTCGAGAGCCCTGCAAGTTGGCTATCAGCTCAGCGGAAGATGTTGATGCACTCTATTTGCTCCGAAGTTGCTTAATTGGTCAGTATAATTAGGACAGGTATTGATTGGTATGGCGGGGCTCAGTCCCGACCTTTATGATACTTATGTACTCTTAGAGGCTTGTAGACAGATGTCATGTATACGAATACTTGTATGGACTTGTCGGCCTATCTTTAGAGTTTGTAAATGATTAAATTGGCCTATTAGAACCGTATGTCACGAGTATATGATGATGTAATAATAAAGATACGTTACGTTGGTACTCGGTTGAGTAAGGTACCGGGTGCCCGTCTCCCCATCAGCTTGGGTCATGACAAAAGTGGTATCAGAGCAGTTGTGTCCTAGGGAGTCTACAAGCCGTGTCTAGTAGGGTCTTGTTTATGGGTGTGTCGTGCACCACACTTATAAGTAGGAGGCTACAGGGCATTTAAGACTGTCATTCTTTCTTCTTACTTTAGATCGTGTGGTAGAGCTCAGTTGTAAGAACACCATTTCCTAAACTCGGCCTTTTTCAGAATACGGCGATGCCTACATTTAGAAAGATGGGTTGCAAGGGATTGAATGCGGTTGTGAAAAGATTTGAGTCATAAGAACCCGGTGATCTTCTATAAAAGGAGCCTTAAGGCAAGAATATCTATCCACCTTTATGGTGAAAGACAATGAGAGATTCAGAAGATAAGTACAAGTTTCAACAAGTAAAGAAAGCAAGGTGAAAGAAGGTACGAGGTACCCACCTTGTGAAGATTATCCTTATTTACCATTCAGGAAAAGATATATAAGCATTTTCAGTTACTTTCAACAGTAACAAAGGTATGTATAATTGGCCACACCGATCTAAGTTATGCTATATGGAGTAAAAAAAAATATGGTTTAAGAAAAGGACATGATATTAGGATCCGGCTGGGGCTAGGGTAACCCAAAATGGTAAATGGATTGTTTGTGTTAGTTGACATTTCTGAAGGATATTACAAAGGTGTTAATGGATATCCTTGTGAGTTACCTAGATGGTGCACTCTAAAATAGTTCATCTAGATATGAGTTCTACAAAGATAGGTACTGGAAGCCTAGAAAGGATACATATTATCTTAGTGTGACTCCCGTCCCTAGTAGAGAAAGAATGTTAGGCAACCCGAATAGCTAGTAGATGGAGCAAGGGGAGCTAAGGGGTAAGGAATGTCTTGTTCGAGTTACCAAGAATAAAGTGAAATACATAAAAGTTCGTGGGAAATAAGAAGAGATTTAATGAAGTATTATGAGTAAGGCATGATACATGGATGACGAAGGCAGATTAAGAAGATGACAATATTACAAAATCTATAGTCAAGTAAAGGAAAAGACGAGAGGTTACATGCCTTGAAACAACAAAAAGAGTATAGGCCATAAAGTCATATCCTCGTTTCGAGAAATAAGTTCGTGACTCCATCGCGACTACCGGAAGGAAAAGTTAGACCCTAGAGTAATAGAAATCAATATGGACTGGTGAACAAGATAAACTAAACATGAATTATGAACTGAGTGATTTGATAATAGTAAGAATCATGAGAATTTCATATTGCATTCCGACAGTAATATAATGGATAACAGAAGAAGACCCATGACGAATTCAGAGGATGGTCATTCAGGAAAACGCTTCCCTAAAGCAAGCAATGTGATAAAGTCTGAGCTTAAGGGACTATATTGTCCAGTTATACTAAGTGCCACCATTGCGAGTGAGGAATTATTTTATCCTTGGTATAGAAGGATAACCGCAAGGCGAGTAAGGGTCATTGATGATGCGAAAGGACGCCAAGGATGGAGAGGAAAAACATCTATAGGCAGGTCGTCGTAGCTCCAAGTCTTAGTACTCCCCTAAAGGGGGAATATGGAATGATAAAGGAGGAATGCGATAAAAATGAGAAAGGGATGGGATTTCACTTATTCAAATACTACAGATATGCTAAAATTCAAAAATATTATGTAAGCACGATGTCAAGAAAAGGAAGTAAAGGTTCAACCCGAGATATTATTGATGGATAAGGATCCAGTGCGTGAGGTAAGTTAAGACAAATGAAAAAACCCAATAAAGATTATGCAGAATATGGATATGAGGATGGGCCAATGAGTAGTTAGTAATTGATTCAGAAAGAGCCTAGTCATGACTAGACAAGAGGTTATAGACAGATCAACAGACCACAAAAGATAAATATAGTGAACCCTAACATGGAAAATTCATCCTCGCAGTAATGCCATTATAATACTTGACATATATTAGATAGGAGTCAGGGTAGTTAAAGGTACCGTAGGAATGTTACGGGAATAAAAGAGAATGCCACTGGGAAGATAGAAAAAAATATTAGTTCAGAAGAAACCTTACAAGCACAAGGGCATGGAAATAAGTAACTACGAATAATTATAGGCGGGGAAGAACATCAAAAATCCCGTCAAGAATACGATGTAATAAGCTCGCAACTTTACTAGAGTTGGAAGGTCTTCCCTTAGTACTACAACGACAGACTAGATGAGAAAATAAGGAAGAAGGCTTCAATCTAAGCATAGTGACCTAAAAAGGAAATGGTCGTGTAATAACAGTCTCACAACAACATTATATCCACTCTATAAGAAAGTGGCACCTACTGTGGCTAATGGACGGGAAGTAAAAAAATCAGAAATAATATTCGAAGACCATATGAGATGCACAAAAATTTTGGCATGCGTGAGAACTCAGATAAGCTAAGTAGGCACTCAACAAGGGGCAAAAAGACCAGGAAAAGCAATTGTTTATGTTTGAAGAAAGCTGAAATGGAACGAAAGCAATTATTCGACTAATGATCAGCCAAGAAGTCTCCAGTATATGTTAAAAGAAAGAATTGGGTCCAGGTAATAGACAAAGGATTGAATCATTAGAAGATTGTATCATGCTTTTCCATAGTGTCCATGAGAGGCTAAAGTAATAACTAAATGCCAGGAGCCACAGATCGGAAGACAACTTAAGCCTACATAAAGACTGATCAAAAGGAAGAAGAAACTAAAGATTTACATCAACTAAGTAAATTAGGAGTCTGCTTATTGGAGTAAGAAAATTAGAAACATCGTGATCGAGAACATTGCAAGATCTCCCTTAAAATCAGAGGTACGAGAGAGATAGTACAACAACCATAGTCTATATACGATAAATCCAGTAATAAGAAGTCAGTATGAAGCTTCCACCGGATTGTAGTATTATAATAGAGTTTCAAGTTGTGGTGTGAATCATACCTACGTGGAAGGGAGGTTATGAAAGAGATAGAAGATATGATACGAGATTTCAAGTCAATAAGGTAAAGATGAACAATGTACGAGATACTCAAATTCAGAAAAGTGTGAATAGTCCATACTTCGGATAGAAGGCTATAAGCACGGGTAACCAATAACCAGGAATGATAGCGGCATCGTCATCAGCATGTCTTCCAGCCTATGGTTTCTAAGTACTAAGAAATTTGATTAAGAGCGTAGAGAAGAGTTGGAGACGATCTGATGTCTCACTTGATGTTTCAGAATAACATAAGGAAATCTATAATGCAACCAAGTTGAAAGGTTGCAAATAATATAAATAGATACGTGTAGGTCGCAAGCTATTGTATGGTAAAGCGACAAGGTTCTAGAAGACATGAGTAAGAATGAGGAAAGGCAAGTGAGAAGGTGACGAGAATGGATAAGTCCTCAAGAGCAAGTCCTTGAAAACAAGACAGAAAATGTTTTCTCTAAGTTATTGAAAGTTCAGTATAGCCTTAATGAACTCAAAGGAGTCTAAGATTAATAGCATTTAGAAAGAATGAAATGCTGACCTGGTAATAAAATGAGGTATAATTGTGACAGACAAAGGATGGCGTTTGAGTTTTCGTTTGAATAATGATACAAAAAAAAAAGGGGGGGAGGGGGAAGAAAGACGAGAAGGAGAAAAGATTTTGCTGGCGGCACGAAATTAGGATATCCCCATAAGGTGAATCACATTGAGACACTATGTGATTATGGAAATCCCTTCGAATATTATTCAATGCAACTTAAGCCCTAACGACAATGTATTACGTAAGAAGTTTCAAGTCTTCAAGTAGAGAATTGTAGATCAACATCGAGGTGAATCAACAATGGACAGATACAAGTTACAAAGTATGACATGAGATTCAGCCATAATTCTTAAGACGAACGGTAATGAAGGAGCATTAAAGGACTGATATTTATGCCTAAAGGATAGGCAACAAAAAGTAACTGGGATTTTGGTAAGCATAACTTAGTAACGATAAATTGAAGTAAAAATTATGGTATTGTCTGGCCCATGTAGATGTTGTAAAGCCATACGAATGGATACCAGATCTATAAAATAAGATATGACCATATTCGCAATTTCTACAAAGTATCGAGCGAAAAACTTCAGTACACCTATAGATGCCCATATAGGCATCCTATTAAGACTTGTATATGCTTACAAAGTAAGGCCTAGAGGTTGACTAAAAGCTAAAATAAAAAAAATAAAAAAAAGGAAAGATGAATCGCATAATCGCACTTACAAAGACAGGGTCATACAGGCTGCATGACAGGAGGTAGCAGCATTGCGAGATTAGAAAGATTTCAAACTCAAGTCATGATATGAGCAAGAAGACTAAAGGGGGGAATACCCTAGACTTTGGATTTATTCATAGAGCAACTGCTTAAATGGCAAGGAGAGTATTAAGGTATTCACAAGAGCTATAAGTTATGAAAATGATAAGAGCATCAGTCAACATTCGAGGACGAATGTTCCAAAGGGGGGAATAATGTTACACCCCGTAATATTACGATGACATTACGCTTTGCAGTATTAAGTTACGACGATGTTGCACCCTGTAGTATTGTACGTTGAATTTGTCGTAAGATAATTGACATCACACCAAGGAAAAGATTATTTGGAGATTATAAGTATTATTCCATCTCACACAAGTGACAAAGTAAATTTGTTAAGGCAAAAGGGTAAGTGAATCGAAGAAAATGAGTTTCGTCAAAGTTTGGCATGTTGGGATAAAGTTCGAACCGAGCGTTAATACACAATATTTATAGACTAGCACCATACAAGGTACCATATGACCATGATAATATGATGTATAAAGTATATTAAAAATGAGTAGTATTTTAAGTAAGTTAAGATAGTTCTTAATAATACGGGTAATTTGTTAATTACCGGGTAACGAGATATTACCGAATTAACTAATTGGTTAGTAGATAAAGATTTAAAATCCCCATCCACGTGACAGCCATATGATATTCATTTGATGACTCTTAAATAATAAGTTGCAAGATGGCATTTTGATAAATAGAGTGAGAATTGATATGCTGAGGTGGAGCTATAATGTGTAAAATTTACTTTTTAAATCTTACTATCCATCTATATATTACGTTTGGAAGTTTGAGGACCACAGTGGCTTGAAATCATTTTTTATGCATATCATACTTTGTAGTAGAAAATTTGTTCACCCTATAAGTGACATTTGAAGAGCTCTTTTAAAGCTAATAATTTCAGAGAGAACATCCACACACACAAAAGATATATATATATATATATATATATATAGTATAGATCCAGAAGAGGCGTAATTTTTCTGAAAGTTATAGGATGACTTCTTTCTTTTATTATTGGCACTTTGTTTTGGAATCCATTATGAATTAAACGATTGAAGTTCTGCTGCCATCCTCAATGCTTCCAACTTCTTGGTAGGAAAATCTTCAAACCTTTCTAGCACCTGCATCAAGATTACTATAAGACAACACCATGAAGTAGAGCTTATATATTTGAATAGTTATTTTGAAGTGCTTGAGGTGTTTTTAATGTTTAAAGAACGTTCTTTTAATGAAATAGAACAAACACACACATTGAACTAAATTTGCATGTCCAATCATCCTTGAAACTCCGAAGAATGTGGTACTCTTACATTGTGTTATTTGAGATACTATTCTAAATGCGGATAATATGAGGAAAAGGAAATGCATCGTAGTATACTGGATCGGTGAAAGGCATGAGAAAGATATGGACCATTTACTACAAGATTGAGGAGATTGTTCACATGTAGAAGTAGGAAACTGACATTAAAGGTATGTTAAGGCTAAGTTCTTCTTTCATTTTGGCATGATCTTGTCATTATACAAGTTTGATAATGAGGCATAAAAAAAATTCATATCCCGGAATTTACGTATATTTTGCTAGTCTTGCAAGTTACAATATTCTCCCTTATCGGGATTTCATATTCATATGAGTATTTCCTTCTTCTAGTCAAGAGAGAAAAGAGTTTATATACACAGTATTCAAAGTATTTTCATTACCATCGAGCTATAATTGATGGGCAGGCCCCTATTGGGCAACCTCTGATTAGATGGTAAGTTATATACCGAGCCTACTGTGGCCGAGCGCCTATGAGCGAGCCTAGTGGGCGAGATACAGAGCCTAGTATGGCTGAGCGCCTATGAGCGAGCCTACTACGGCAGAGTAGTTATAAAGTTATATATATATTTACCGAGCCTTATAAGGTCGGACAGTTATTTTACTTACTATATTGAGAGAGTTGAGTCAGTATCAGCAGGTAAGCATATCTTCAGATTATCTTTGACTTCCAGTTACCTGCAGTTATTATATTATCAGTTTAGTTTCAGCTTTCAGTATACTGCCTTACATACTCGGTACATTATTCGTACTGACGTCCCTTTTGCCTGGGGACGCTGCGTTTCATGCCCGCAGGTCCTAATAGACAGGTGCGTTCCATTTGCTCCGGAGTTGCTTAATTGGTCAGTATAATTAGGACAGGTATTGATTGGTATGGCAGGGCTCAGTCCCTGCCTTTATGATACTTATGTACTCTTAGAAGCTTGTAGACAGATGTCATGTATACGAATACTTGTATGGCCTTGTCGTCCTATGTTTAGAGTTTGCAAATGATTAAGTTGGCCTATTAGGCCTGTATGTCATGAGTAGATGATGATGTAATAATAAAGATACGTTACGTTGGTACTCAGTTGAGTAAGGTACCGGGTGCCCGTCGCCCCATCATCTTGGGTCGTGACACACATAGGAGCAGATTTGGATACAAGTTGACACTAGAGAAGTACTAGGGTATCACATTCATGTATAGAGCCTAAATAATCACTAACCTAGTTTGTCACAAAAAGTTCATACCAAGAACTAAACAAAATCAGATTGAGGGAGTATTGGGGAGAGGACAACATACAATGAACATAGTCACACATGGATTCAAGAACAGTTCCAAGTATAGTATAGAGACAAAGTTGGCTTATGGTGTATGTTACAGTATACTAAAAATTGAAGAAACCACAAGTAGAATCATGTTGAAACATACAAAAGGGGGGGGGGGTTAGTAAACATGTTGAAGCTAAAGGAAAGGGTGTTAAGAACTAAAAGCAGCAAACATACATGCTAATTACAAGTAGAGCAACAAAACCATAAGTAAAAGCAGATTAGAAACAAGATGAATCAAAATACCCAAAGAAACATATTGTTTTGAAACTTTAAACACAAATTGAGAACATACCAGTTGGAAGATACGAATACAGAATGAGGAGTAAGCAAATAGAATCACCAGTCTTGGCTTGCAGCCGACTGATAGTAGCACCTGATCGAGAGAATAACAATAGAGATTATATAGGTGTGTAAGAGAGATTTGAACAGTGTGTATGTTCTGTCCCCTTATGCTAATGAGAGCAGAGGTATTTATAGTCTAAAACAAGCAGGAAAATAAGGTAACATAAGAGTTTAAGCAATAATTATGGGAGTAATCATCACTTAGAATCAAATTAGTATAAGGATTTTCTTTAATTAGGGAGTCATATTCAAACGGAAACAATAATAGATTTTAAAATAAGGAAAGGAAATCAATTGAAAGTTGGTCATAACATGTAAGGAAAGCAGCCTAGGTATAGGTATATCATATGTGTGTGAAGCCAGGTTCAGTGTTATACTTAAGGAAATTATGTATACCAATTTGACAGCAAAGTCAATCATGAAAATAAGGTAAGACATAATTTAAACCTTGGAAACCAATGAGGAAACCCTCAATTGGGGTCCTAATTATGGGAAGTCAGTACCAATCAAAGGAGAATATCACATATGGACGTAATAATTATGCTACAGGCAAGGAGAGATAGGAAAATCACCATCATAATTAGGGAAAATACTCGAGAATCAGTGAAGAATATCATGCAAGATAGAATTTCAGGAGTCTACAAATAACAAAGATAGCATTGAATCATCACAACACTATGAGAATAGACACGAATCATAAACACAAGCAGACTATATTCTCATAGGAGTTAGGGTTTCACATAGAGCACAATCTGAATCATAACATAGGAAAAAATAATCGAACCCAGAAACCCTAACAGAGAAACATAAAGTAAAAATCACAGAATCATAGAAAGAACCAAGTAATCAGGCTAATAGATAAAAAATATCTAAAGAATTAGGGCTTTTTAACATAGGCGAGTTAAAAGGCAAATAAATCATAGAATCAGTCGAGATATGCAAAGAAAAGATTTAAATGTAAAGGAAAAAGTCGATTTAAACGAGTACAGAAGATCTTTAAGAACCCCTAATTTTGAAGAAAGTAAAAACGGTTTAAAGTTGATGATTTTTAAAGAGAGGTTTGAGAACAACATAAAATATAGAGAGAATCATACTTGAATCGTAAAAAGATAGCACGGATCTAAGAGATTTAAACAAAAATTAGGGTTTCAAAGGAAACCCAAGTAGAACGGAAGAACCAGTTGTAAACCTCAAGGATCGTAACAAATATGGTATGATTTGCACAAAATCACACCAGAGAAGCTATAAACACCCAAAACAACAACCCCAGACATAAATCAGCATGGCCCAAGTCCCTTGAAGGCCTCATAGATAATGAGCAAGGTGAGGGGGACACCATTGGAAGCTTGGGGTTGAGAGGTGGTCGCCGTAGATGGTCAGAGAGGGAGGTGGCGGCTGAAGGATGCTAGGGTTAGGTTGAGAGAGGGAGAGAGACGAGAGCATCTAAAGGCGGATGGGGTTTGGGAATGGGTTATGGTTAGAGGTCGTTAGGGATTAAAAAAAGAAAGGGGGTGTTTGGACCGTTGATCTGGGAGATCAACGATCGAGATTAGGTCGGGTAGATGGGTTCCGGGTTTGGGTAGGTGTTTATAGAATCTGGGTCGTGTAATTGGGTAGGAAATTGATTTTAAAAATGGGCTCAATTTGGGCTACAATTGAAAACCAAATTTGGCTATGTTTTAAATAGCCAATTTCCTTATTTTGATTTTAATAAAACAATAAATAATTTTTTGAGAATAATTTTCTGTACCAAAATGATTAAAAACGTATAATTATCATTTTAAAAATATAATTATACATTAAACGGGCTAACATTGCAATTATATACAATTTAGCTTAAAAATACCAAATGTAATTATAAAAATGCATAAAAAATTATATTAATTATATTTTGGTATGAGTATGGAAGTTGAATGAATAAATCATCATAACAATAATTTTGAAAATAATTATTGTGGATTTTACGAATAAAAAGGGAGAAATAAATCAATTTAAACCCTTAAAATTACGGGGAAATTATAAAAACCTTGTGTATGCTTATATATGCATATATAGGCCATTTTTAAGGTATTTATGCATATTTAAAATATATAGGAAAAAATTGGGTATCAACACTTAGGTTTACTTTTCTATGTGCGCAATAGTAACCATGTTTATGAATTACATATCAAGTATGCCATGCATTTAGATACCATGTCACTTAGGTTCATTTACCTTCTTTTCTTTCAGCATATCATCATTCATTGCTTTTCACTTAGAAATCATGTCTATAGGATTAATAATAACAACAAAAACTGCT
The DNA here is from genome assembly GCA_005239495.1 of Nicotiana undulata. Classification (NCBI taxonomy): domain Eukaryota; kingdom Viridiplantae; phylum Streptophyta; class Magnoliopsida; order Solanales; family Solanaceae; genus Nicotiana; species Nicotiana undulata. The sequence continues at coordinate 32,194 of ML259177.1, forward strand.
ACCATGTGATCCTGTCCATGTATTTTCAAATGTAATCTAAAAAGCATGCCTTAGAATAATTATGTTAACAAAGCTACAATCATGTTTTACCATGCCTACACACTTAGAGATCCTGTTTACATATTAAAAATTATTACCTATGTTGTTCCTGAAGCTGTGCAATAATGCAGTAATCCTGTGGTACACCTAGAAATCCTGCCTAGGGTAACAATATGCTACTAAATCAGTTATCCTCATATTTGCTGCATCTTCTAAGTATGTTCAGATACTGTGATTTTATGCACTTAGAAGATCCTGTCCAGGAATTCATCATATAACCATTCTGCATCTCTGTATACACATATTAGATATCATGTTCTTAGGATCTCATTATACACTTAGCCTACACACATGTCTGAAACAATTCCCCGTTCTAATAAACTGGCAACCAGTCTTTTGCAAACACTTAGAATCACATGCTATTAGGAGTAATAATCTGGAATCCTTAACAAATATGTACAACTTGTGCATGTTATTTTACACCTAGGCAAGCGTTAGGTAATCAACTACAAGAAATAAAACAAGATCTTTCTGTGTGGCTATGTTACTATCAGCATGCTAAAATCAGCAGGCAAGCCTGATTAGGACTTCTTCTCTGAGTTATGTAATAAAACTGACTCTGCTATTATCATTTAGACACCATAATTAGGAACTAAACCTGGACCTTAATTTGTGAATGATACATGTTGTTTATGTGCAATATATGTGGAGGAATACTTGAGCCTCTATCTGTTTACATGCTCTCCCTTATTTGCAGTCCTATTTGTTCTTATATGTCGCCTTAGTGTTTTTACCTTTAAAACCTGAGGGTCTTCTTAGCACCTCCCTTATAGGATAGAAGTCTTAAAATCCTCCAAGACTGATAGGAAAGGGACGGTAACAACATGTAATAGAGTTCGTGACCAGTACGCGCTTTAATTACCTTCACGAGGCGGGAAAGGGTAAAATATGGATATGATGACCGATGCGCTAATACCACGTGTAGCCCCTCTTCGAGAAGTGTCATACGTGGTATTGCATTGATGTGATCCATATTATAACAAACCTAGGATACCCTTTACTTTACATGCTTAGATTGTAACTGTTTTCAAAAATCTAACCCTTTTATTGATTGTTTTCAAACATATGTGTACTTGGACTTAAATCCCCTATTATTTGACCCCTACTTGTTTGTTTGCTAAATTGTACAAATTCACAATAAAGTTGTTTGGCCGGGAACCAAACTTGTGGATCCTGAGGGGTGCCTAACACCTTCCCCTTAGGATAATTTCAAGCCCTTACCCTATCTCTGGTTAATAACATAGTTATAGATGAACCCCTTAGGTGCCCTAACGCACCCCAAAATTGTTAGGTGGCGACTATTCAAAATGCAAACCCCTTTCCCAAAAGGAACGAGTTGTCTCAACCAAAATGTCATAAACCCCGATCTCCGCGACGAAAAAGGGGGGAGCGACAGCATGGCGACTCTACTGGGGATTCTAGGCTTTTACCATTTTCAAACTGGCTTGTGAATTTGTACCTTTACTTTGTTTAACATTTGAACCCTTTCCTCTTCCCTTCTATGTGCAATTAATTATTTATTTATTTCAAGTATTTACTCTTCCTCAAAACAAAACTAACATGTCTCCTTGTTTTCCTTTGTAACCGTTTTAAATCATGATTGTTGTATTTACCGCTTTCTTAACGTGCAAATACATGACAACATGCTTTTAATGTTTATTTTATTATAATCATGCTCCACATCATATTCCACTCGTGCCAAACAAAATACTATAGCAACGCTTGATGAGTGGTTGTGCCCTTCCTATATTATTACCCCCTAAATTTGGAAAGGCTTATTTGCGGTAAAACTAGTCGATCAGTGGTGCAGTCGATGGTTCGATGACTTCCCCCTTGAGTTGTCCGCTCAAGGGTACCATTCTAAAACCCCATGGAAACCTTTATCTGTTGTCTTGTTGCATGCATCATGGTCAAACCTAGCCGAGCTAAAATGTTGTCCGCACAATAGCTTTTAAGATAACCTTGTCCAAAGTCCACCGTGTTTCCCTAAACCCAAACGTACATCATCACGTTTTGTGCATTTATTTGGAGAACTAAATGATCTATGCTAATTGTTGATATTAAATAGTCGAATCTGGTTGGGGTAAGGGTCTAACCTTGTTTGCCTTGCAGAAAATATGAGGCACAAAGTCCCTAAATTCGGCATGGTCACCAATATCCACCCAAGACTGCTAAGTTGGTGGGAAAATCTCCACTCTAGTGACAAAGCTCTCGTTAGAAAATATTTGGGCAATCTACCATCTCTCCTAGAAATCCAGCCAAACTACATGATAATAGAGGCTGCTACCTTGTTCTGGGATTGTAAATGGTCTGTGTTCCGCTTCTGGGATATTGAAATAACACCTTTGCTACAGGAGATAGGAGGACTGACTGGTCTAGTATGGGAAACCCCGGTATTACTAATGCCTCAGAACCACACAGGCAAGGGCTTCCTTAAAATGATGAGTTTGAAGAAGAACGCAGAATTGGTATTTCTAAAAGAATTGTACATACCCTTTGACTACTTGTACGAGAGGTACGACCACAACAAATCTTACCGCACCTACCACGATGAGTTTGCCATCACATCATTGGGGCACATCCATCGAGGGGTATTTGTTTTTATGTTTTGTTTCTTGGGATTGATCATGTTTCAAATGAAGAAAAGAGAGAATACATACTAGGTTGGCTATGGTAACCAAGACTCTAATGGAAGGTATTGGTGGGCAAAACTTCAGCATTGTGCCCATGATCATTGCAGACATATACCGAGTCTTGGAGAAGTGTCAACAAGGAGCGAGACACTTCGAAGGCTGCAATCCACTACTTCAGCTTTGGGTCATAGAACATCTCCAAAAGGGTGAATACCGACAAGAAATTCATCGATGGGTCTGGGATGACCACATCGCTTTCCACCACCCAAAGCGAATGAATTACATCCCCGACATGTTTGCTCAGCCTGAAAACGCCAAAGGATGGGTTGAGATATTTGAAAATATGACTGAAGAACAGGTTCAATGGATGTTTGAATGGTTTCCGACAGAGGAGTTCATCTCCCAGTCCAGAGATGCACCCTTCCTGATACTGATCGGTCTGAGAGGATCATACCCTTAGGTCCCTCTCTGAGCTATGAGGCAAGCAGGAAGGAAGAAAGTCATACCAAGGGTCGACAAGATGAGCCATCTTTGAACTGAATTCCAAAATGATGATAGCCCTCACAAGTGTCGAGCATAGCACATGTGGCACTGCAAGATCGTAATGGATAAAGACACCATTAAGCCAGACAGATATCGTGCTGGTTGTACCCCTTTCTATTCTGGTTGGTTGGAAGATAATTGGGATGGTCTGGGAAAGCCAGGGTTCGTTCAAGGCCACATGATTATAGATGAAAAGGCTGAAGCAAAAGTCAAATACAATCAACTGAGCAAAGGGATCCGGGAATGCGAGAGAGAACATCGCGAGATACATGAGTCCAACAAGAAGCTGATTAAGGAATGGAAAGATATGGCTATCAATATCAACAAAAGGCTGGGATACTTAGAGCGAGGTATAGTCGAACTGGAGGGGCAATTCCTCAAAAGGCTCGAGGACTGTCAAAAGGCTGAAGGGACCGAAGGTGGATATCTGGCTAGAGCATACTTGTTGCTGGGACTTCGCGAGCTGGGGAATCTATTCGAAGGAGCCAAGAATGCCGAATCAGGGGAAGGTCCTTCTGGGACCAAGTAGATAGGAATTTACTTTTCCACTTTATTGATGTAATAAAGCCAATGGCCATTAGTGACCCTACTTTTTGTTTCTGTCACGACCCAAAATCCATGAGGTCGTGATGGTGCCGGACACCACTGTCGGGCAAGCCAATCATTAATTAATGTCGGGCAAGCCAATCATTAATCATTAATTAATTTGAAATTTCCTGTTTTAGCACTTTCGAAATCGTTACTTTCCATTTTTATACATAACAACTATATAGAAATCCATTTCGTAGGAAAAGCAACAATTCACTTATGTAAAAACAAAACCCAAATACATATATCCCAGAACCTAGTATCACAAGTGCAGGAGCAGATTCTAAGAGTTTATACAATTACTACAAAGCTTGTCCGAAATACATATTGTACAAGCAATTTAGAAATAAAATATAGTACATAGAGGGTGACTCTGTTGGCTGCGGGTCGTCTCTAAGTAATGCAGCTTGCCTAAGTCTCCAAGTTAGCCATATTTCTATGGTAGCACCTGTGCAACAAAAATGCACAGCAAGTGTAGTATGAGTACGAAAATAACGTGTACTCAGTAAGTATCCCGCCTAACCTCAGAGAGGTAGTGACGAGTGGTCGACTTGACACTTGCTATAAGTCGGTCTAGTATAATTTCAGTGAGACACTAAGCATGGATATCATAGACATATTTAATAATGACAAGGGAATAAGAAATATCAATTTGAATCTTATTTTAGCACCTTCAACTTTCGTTATTTCAATTTGGAAACTAAATAATAATCAGGAGTAAGAAGCATACACTTACTTCACATTCTTACATATCAATTCTTATTCTTCTGACTGGCAAGTTCATAACTCTTTATACTAATAAACAAGTATAAATCATAGAAAGTATGTCGCATTTATCATAAGCAAACAACTGCAAAGGGTTGAACGGCGCGTGCCAACAATAATAAACTGTGCACTGCCGAGGGTCGAACGGCTCGAACCATAGATGCATCTATTTACCCCGCTCGCGAATCGATCATGCTACGCGGTTATACATATAAATAAATATGACTAGCCTGCTCGCAAATCATACATGCGACTCAGGTGCTCATATGTACACGTATTCACACAATAGATTCATATTTCATCAGGAAGACAGCTTCTCAAATTCAAGTGATAAAATTCTCTTTAGGTGAACATGAAGATATTGTTAAAAACATTTCTGGAAAATCTTTTGCCAAGTTTTAATAAGGTTTTAAAAACATCACTGGTTCCTCAGGAACACAATCATACAAGGAAGATTCCATTTTTCTTTTAAAATGATTGAGGAAAGTAAGTTCGGGTTCTTTCAAATATTCAATTCCTAACTTGGTAATATCACCAGACTAATATCATTTATAGGATCACAAGTATAACAATTAAGGCATGATAGAGGGTCCTAGACTACCCGGACATGGTATAACTGTAGCTACGCACAGACTCATGTCACCTCGTGCGCACGTAGCCCCCCCGCAAGTAATTTCATATATTTATTTAGTCACCTAGGGGGACAATTCCCCCTCACAAAGTTAGAAATGAGATTTACCTCGCTCCGAAAATCCAAAACCGGCCTCCAAGCCCTTCCAACGACTCGAATCGTTGCAAAATGCTCCAGAACTAGCCAAATAATGGAAAACTAATGAGAATATACTAAAATACTTGTTAACAATTCAAATTATACAAATTCCCAACTCCGCTTAGTGAATTGACCAAAATGCCCTCGGGCCCACATTCCCGGATTCCAAAATTTCTCGAAGATATACTCTACCCATAGCTTCACTAGTCCAAATATACAATTTACTCAAACATTCATGCTCAACTCGTGGTTAAAATCCGCTTTTACCAAATTTTCTAGGTTTTCTTCAAAACCCCAAATTTCCACTAATTTCCAAGCCTTAATCCATATCTAATTCATGTATTTAACTTGAAATGAGTAGAGGTGACTTACCTTGTGATTCATGATGAAAATCCCCTCTTGAAGCTCCTCAAAATCGCCCTCACCAAGATGAAAATGGGAGAAGAAATGACCAATTCCCGTTTTAAAAACAATCTGCCCAGGCCTAATTTTCGCACCTGCGGTCCAATAGATGCTCCTGCAGCTCCGCACCTGCGGAAATTCCATCGCAGGTGCGGCCCTGACTCAACCCAATAGCTCCCGCTCCTGCGATCCCCTCTTCGCACATGCGATTCCGCAAGTGCGACCAATCTCCCGCACCTGCGGCTTCCTCGACGCCAGCCAAAATTTCGCACCTGCGATCCATATGCCGCACCTGCGCCTTCGCAGGTGCAGAAATTCCTTCGCACCTACGGTTCCAGCCTAGCCCAGCCACCTTCTCTCCTGAGGCACCAAGGCCGCTCTTGCGGCCAAAGCCTCGCAGGTGCGGTCACATCAGATGACAACAATTTCATCCCTTTCCCAACTTCAACTTTGATCCATTAACCAATCGGAATCCACCCGAGGCCCCCGGGACCCGTCCAAACACACCAACTTGTCCCAATATATAACATTGAATTGCTCGAGCCCTCAAATCACATCAAACAACGCCGAAATCACGAATCGCGCTCAAATCCAAATCTTTAAGACTTAAGAATTTTTGACTTCCACTTCTGATGCCGAAACCTGTCAAATCACATCCGATTGACACCAAATTTTGCACACAAGTCGTATTCGACATTACGAACCTGCTACAACTTCTGAAATTGCATTCCGATTCCGATTCCGATATCAAATTTTCCACTTCTGGTCGGATTCTTCAAAAACCTTAAATTTTCTATCTTTAGCCAAATGGCTTCAAAATGACCTTCGGACATCCAAATTCAGTTTCGATCGCGCTGCCAACTCCATAATCACCATATGGAGCTATTCCTAGACTCGGAATCCCAAACATAAGTCAATATCTCTGAAATGCTCTTCAAGGCAAACTTAGGAAATTCCTTCAAAAATGCTAACTTCCACATTATACGCCGAAACACTCCCGGGTCATCCAAAACCCGAGTTGGACATACGCCCAAGTCCAAAATCATTATACGAACCTGCTGGAACCTTCGGATCCTTATTTCGAGATCGTTTACACAAAATTTCCAGTCTTACTCAATTTCTTCAACTTAAGGCTTCTGAAATAAGAATTTTCCTTTCAATTCAACTCCGATCTTCCTAAATTTCAACTCTGACCATACACACAAGTCAATATACCTGAAATGAAGTTGTTCATGACTTCCAATCGCTGAGCGACGCGCTAGAACTCAAAACGACCGATCGGCTAGTTACATTCTCCCCCACTTAGACAGACGTTTGTCCTCGAACGTGCTAAAAACTTCTCTTGGATTATCTGAAATCATTGTTTATCACCTCGTGCACCTGCCCGTGCTACCACAACCCATTTGAGCACACAAGTTTGATCAAATTTGAAGATATCCTCTTCTTATTCATACAATAAGTTTAGAACTCAATCCCAACACCTGAAATTATAGAGAGAGTTGAGCCAAATTCGACTTCTTTTTTTTATAATGAAAGAGCAAGAGTATTTATAGTTTGAAATAGGCTGAAGAATAAGGTAAAAAAATACTGACTTAGCATAGTTATAGAAATAGCACCAAATCAGAATCAATTAGGACCCGAAATCCCTTTAATTAGGGAGTCATAGCTCAAATGGCCCCAATCAATGCTAAATAAGGAAAATGATCAGTTGTAAGACAGATTTTTACCATAACAGGGGTGGTAAAGTATAAGCTATGCAATTAAGTCCAACTAAGCAAAGTACGTATAGACAAAATAGGGCATAGTTCCTTTCAATTCTGAAAAAGTTATTCAAAGAAACACGCATGGGATTGAAAATCACAGGGAATCAGCAATAACTAAGGAAAGTATCCCATAAGTAAGGAAGTAATTCAAAAATCAGCAAGGAGCTATAAGGAAGCTACACAAAATCACAAACTTAGGGAAAATGTCACAGGTTCTAAGGAAATCACGCAAAATCAACATAAATAACTATGTGAACCATCAATAACGAACAGCTAGACCCAATAAGTAACATGTGTTGACAAGATCATACAAACCCTAAGGACAGATTAGAGCAGGAAGCACAAAACACATAGAACATGCATGATGCCTAAACTGTTCATGAGACAACCAAACATATCGAACAAGTAAACATATACATTGAAGAGCAAGTCAGAAATTAGGGTTTGGATAAAAGGTTTTAGGATTTTAGCAAAAGAATCAAACAACCAAGTAAAAACTTTGAATAAACAAGCAAACACAGGAAATTCATAAGATAATACTTAAGAAATCAGGAGTTAAACCGCCTTAAAAGAAGGGTTCCAGAACCCTAGTTTTAAAAAAGCAAAAAGCAAATCGTATGCAAAACATCAGGTTTTAAGAAAACATAGGTGAGAATCATCGAGATAAACATAGATCTGTTGCAGATCTTAAAAGAAGTCGAAGGGTTAGAGCTAGGGTTTAGAAAGAACCCATAGATTATTGGAAAACCTGTAGTGATGCTCACAGATGGTGGTAGCCAGAACACCACTGAGTCAAACCTCGCCGGAGAAGGCCGAAAACGCCTTGGACGGAGCTTCCATGGCCATTCTGGCATGGTTGAAGCTTTCAAAGGGTATCAGAGATGAAGTAGCAGGGGAGATGTGGCTTCATAGTGGTCGGTGGTGAAGGTTGGACCCTCGGAGAAGACAAACGGCCAGAAATTTCTAGAGAGATGAGGGAGTAGAAGAGTCGAGAAGAGAGAGAGTGTAGTCTTGGAAAATGAGGGACGGGGGAGGGGGTAGGTTAAGTTAATTAAGGCAAGTAATTATCTGGGTCGTTGATCTCGTTTGATTAATGGCTCAGATTGAATGGGGATTGGGCCGGGTTAAGAAAAGGTTGGACTGGGTCGTTAGTTGGGTCAATGGGTTGGGTAATTGGTCTTGCCAAATGTGGCTAAATGTTAAATAGGAAGAGGCTAGTTGTGAAATACCCAATCTAATAGGATAATTAATTAATTAAAATAGCTAATAATTAGACAAAAATGAAACTAAATTAAAATAAGTATAATTACAGTAATTAGACAATATTAAAATATAAAAGACATGAGTTCGGATTTTTAAAGGTATAAAATGACTAATTAGGCTATAACTGCAAAACAATTGTAATTGCCATTAAATAGTACTCAATTAGCCAATTTATGAAATAATTGAATTTTAATAAATAAAAAGTGACAAATAAATCACATATTAAATTGGAGAATGTTTTGAGATTATTTGGGGCATAATTTATGAGTTATTTAAATATAAAATATTAAATAAATAGGGAAATAATTTCGATAAAAATATGAAAAATTAGAAAAAATATTCATTATTGCAAAGAGTGATTTGGAAGCTTATATACAGGTTTGAAAACATTTTGAGGAAAAATTTGGTATCAACAATGAGGAGTTTGAAAGGAGATGCATTGTCTTGGTACATCAGCCAAGATCCCAAGAAGTGGTCGAACTGGGTGAGCATGGCATCTGACTTTATGGAAAAATTTAGATTCAACACAGAGAACGCACTAGACGTGTTCTATATCAAGAATTTGAAGAAGAAACCCACGGAGACATTTCGTGAGTATGCTACTCTTTGGAGGTCCGAAGCTGCTAAAGTCAGACCTACTTTAAAGGAAGAACATATGAATAAATTCTCTCCGGGCTCAGGACCCGCAGTACTATGAACGGTTGATGATGATTGAGAACCGCAAATTCTCCGATATTATCAGGCTAGGAGAAAGGATTGAGGAAGGTATTAAAAGCGGTATAGTTACAATTTTTGAGGCCTTGCAAGCCACAAATAAGGCTTTACAGTCCAGTGGTGTGTCCAAGAAAAGGGACGTAGGAGCCGTGATGGTTCCACAAAGAGCCACATCCCCACTCAAATATCAAACTTACCCAACACCTCCACTCACATATCAACCAACCCCAAATTACCAAGCACCCTCGCCTTCATACCAAGCTCCACCGCCAACTTATCAATCACCTCCACCACCGACATATCAACCTACTTCACCCAGATACTCCCAACCCGCTCCTATCTACCACACTTATAATTCTCAACCATCTCATTACCAATCACCCCATGCACGCCAAAACTTCCCTAGACCTCGTCCTAATTTTGATCGCAAACCTCCAAACAGTATACCGCCATCGCTAAACCCATAGACCAGCTGTATGAAAAGCTCAAAGTTGTTGGTTATGTCACACCCATCCCTGCTGCAACCCCTAAGAATCCTTCTCAGTGGGTCAACCCAAACAAATCCTGTGCATACCATTCCGGCATGAAAGGGCACACCATCGATGAATGCCGCTCTTTGAAAGACAAGATACAGTCCTGGATTGATAACAAGATCATTTTGTCAAAAGAACCCGCTCTGAACGTCTGCAACAATCCACTTCCAGACCACAAGGGTGGAGGTATCCATATGATTGAAATAGAAGATGATTGGGATCCCGAGGGATCAATCGGGTTGATCGTAGAGGGCGATGACCCAAAGAAACCGGCAGTCACTCTCAACCCGATCATAGTCCAAATTAAACCGTCTGAGGATGCTGAGGTAAATATTGCCATACCTCTTAAGTTTGAAGCGGCCTTACCTACAAAGACACCACTACCAATTGAAGTTGAGTTCATGTCTCAGGCAAATGCACCCGCACCATTTGAGGTTGCAGTCTTGCCACCCAAGGCACATGTTCCATTTGAAGTAAGGATAACCGCACCGATCCCAGTGGCGATGTCAACCACGCCACCCTTCTATACAAATGTTATACCTTGGGATTATACAACCGAGGCAAGAAGGAAAGGCAAGGTTCAAACCGAAGAAGCTGTTGCAGCACATGGTATGATAAGGAGTGGTAGAGTCTATACCCCTGAATATCTGGTCGAATCAAGCAAGCAAGCTTCCAATCGGCCTCCCCTTATTGAGACAGGCACGGACAACCTTTGGAGGAAGGTACAGAATACTCGGTCGTCGACCAGCTGAACAAGACGCCAGCGCAAATATCCATTCTCTCTTTGTTGCAGAATTCTGAAACACATAGGAGTGCTTTGCTAAAGGTTTTGAACGAATCATATATGCCAAACAATATCACCAACGGGGAGATAGCCAATATGGTAGGACAGGTATTGGAAAGTCACAAGATCACCTTCCATGAGGAAGAGCTGCCTCCTGAAGGGTTAGGGCACAACAAAGCCTACACATCATTGGGCAATGCGAAGATTATTTCATCACCAAAATCCTGATCGATGGAGGATCCAGTATTAACATTTGTCCACTAATAACACTTAAGAAACTGGGTAAAGGGCTTCATGAGATAAAGGATGGAGTAATCAATGTGAAAGATTTCGATGGTTCTCAAAGGTCCACCATCGGTGAGATCAGTCTATGTCTGCAGATGGGACCAACTTGGTTCGAGGTTGATTTTCAAGTAATAGATATGCTAGCGTCCTACAACTTGCTATTAGGACGACCATGGATACATGCTGCTGGGGCCGTGGTGTCAATGATGCATCAGGCGTTGAAGTTCAAATGGAATCACTAGGAAGTGATCATCCATGGCGACGGTAGCAACCCTATACACAATCGCCAGACTATTCTAGTAATCGAAAGAAGAAAGAAGTTGGGTGAGAAACTTACCACCACATTGAATGGGTCAATGCTATCGACAAAGGCAAATGGTGGGATAGCAAAATCGAAAGCATACTGAACTGGAAAGAGTACAAGCCTGGCAAAGGGCTCGACAAGTACCTCCAAGGGATCTTGAAACCCATAAAGATCAGGAAACATGGTACTACTTTTGATTTGGGATATGAGTACACTTGGAAAGAATTCAACGACTGGTCGTCACCTTGGCACGGTCCCTATTACCCACTGGAGCAGCCGATACCACATCTAGAGCAGACCTTTCAGCAGGTCGGCATTATCTATGGATCAGACGAAGAAGAGGCACTTGCAGCAATGAGGAACTTGTTTCTGGAGGACAGTGATATGGACTGTTGTGTTATTCTCGAGGAGGAGGGGGAAGAAGGACCTTCCATACAGGCTGTGAACAGAGGGACCTACCTCAAGAATTGGACTATCAGGACAACCAAAGCCCGACAAGCCTCGGGGTAGCAAGGCTAAAACAAGCCCTATTCATTGTTTCTCTTTGCAAAAAAAAATGATTTCCTTTTTTTCGCATTTTTAATTCATGCAATAAGATCTTCGATGTTCAAAACAATTATGCAATTTATCAAAAGAATTTTAATTTTCTTATGAATTAATATTTATTACTATTGTTTTTCTCTCATCACTCTATTTATACAGCATTACTATTACTTGTGTTGATGAACCAATGATTGTGACATGCAACGAGATAACGCAACAAACGGACATTGATTCAGAAGAAGATTATATACCTGACGAGATTGTCAAAGAAGTCGAGAATTTTGAGAAAAACCTAAGTCCAACCTAGACGAGACCGAAATTGTCAACCTAGGGGATTCGGAAAATGTCAAGGAGACTTGCATCATCATTCATTTGTCACCGTCAGAAAAGAAAGAATACACAGAGTTTCTGAAAAAGTATGAGGATATATTCTTCTGGTCGTATGATGACATGACTGGTCTGAGTATGTCTATTGCAGCACATAAACTGCCAACTAATCCAACGTGCCCACCGGTAAAGCAAAAGCTTAGAAAGTTCAAGCCTGATATGAGTTTGAAAATCAAGGAAGAAGTCACCTAGCAGATCAACGCCAAAGTTCTCAGGGTAGTAGAGTACCCGACATGGTTAGCCAACATTGTGCTAGTGCCAAAGAAGGATGGGAAGGTCAGAGTTTGTGTCGACTACCGGGATATCAACCGGGCCAGTCTGAAAGACGACTTCCCTTTGCCGAATATACACATCCTGATTGACAATTGCGCCAAGCATGAGCTACAGTCATTCGTCAATTGCTTCGCTAGCTATCGTCAGATCTGGATGGATAAGGAAGATGCTGAGAAAACGGCTTTCATTACGCTGTGGGGAGTATATTGTTACAAGATGATGCCATTCGGCCTGAAGAATGCTGGGGCCACTTACATGACGGCTATGACCACCATATTTCACGATATGATACACAAGGAGAATAAGGTATATGTGGACGATGTTATTATCAAGTCCAATAAAGTCGCTAACCACATAGAAGATCTGAGGAAGTTCTTCGGCCGACTGCAAAAATACAACTTAATTTTAAACCCCGCAAAATGCGCATTTGGGGTCCCTGCTGGTAAGTTTCTTGGGTTTATTGTGAGCCGCCGGGGAATAGAATTGGATCCGTCAAAGGTCAAAGCCATTTAAGAACTACCACCGCCAAGGAATAAGAAAGAAGTGATGAGTTTCTTGGGGAGGCTTAATTACATCATCCGGTTCATAGCACAATCTACAGTTATCTGTGAGCCGATCTTCAAGATGCCGAAGAAGGACGCCGCAACTAAGTGGACTGATGATTGTCAAAGGGCTTTTGACAGAATCAAGGAATACTTATCAACACCACCAGTCTTGGTGCCACCTGAGCCAAGCAGACCTTTGCTACTCTACCTCGCAGTATTAGATGGGGCGTTCGGTTGCGTTCTAGGACAGCACGATGAAACAGGAAGAAAGGAGCAGGCTATTTATTATCTCAGCAAGAAGTTCACTCCATACGAGGCTAGGTACTCTCTATAGGAACGCACCTGCTGCGCTTTGACTTGGGTCGCTCAGAACCTGAGGCACTATTTCTGTGCCTATACTACATATCTCATATCTAGAATGGATCCATTGAAGTACATCTTTCAGAAGCCCATGCCCACTGGCAAGCTACCCAAGTGGAAAATCCTGCTGAGTGAGTTTGAAATTATCTATGTGACTCAGAAAGCAGTCAAGGGACAAACGTTGGCAGACCACCTTGAGACCACCTTGATGAGAACCCCGTAGACATAGAATACGAACCTCTGAAAACGTACTTTTCTGATGAAGAAGTATCATTCATGGGAGAAAACATTGCAGAATCCTATGACGGTTGGAGGATGTTTTTTTATGGAGCAGCAAACTTCAAAGGAATTGGCATTAGAGCAGTCCGAATATCATAAAACATGTCAACATTATCCGGTGTCTGCAAAACTCAGGTTCCCCGGCACCAACAACATGGCTGAGTATGAAGTCTGTATCTTAGGGCTCAACATGTCCATTGACACGAACGTCTAGGAGCTGTTAATGATTGGTGATTCAGACCTAATGGTACATCAGGTACAAGGAGAGTGGGCTACCAAGAATTCCAAGATACTGTCGTATCTGCACCACATGCAGGAACTGAGAAAGAGGTTCACGAAGATAGAATTTTGGCATGTCCCCGGAATCCGGAATGAGTTCGCTGATGCATTGGCTACTCTGTCCTTAATGATCCAGCATCCAGATAAGAATTTCATCGATCCTATTCCGGTGAACATCCATAGTCAGCCGGCTTACTGTGCCCATGTTGAAGAAGAAACAAATGGAAATCCTTAGTTTCATGATATCAAGGGGTATTTGGCAAAATGAGAGTACCTAGAGCTTGAAAATCCTACTCAGAAACGCACACTTCGGAGATTGTCTAATAATTTCTTTCACAATGGAGAAATCCTGTATAGAAGGACTCCCGACTTGGGATTATTAAAGTGTGTCGATGCAAAGGAAGCGTCGAAGCTACTAGAGGAAATTCATGTTGGGACCTGCGGTCCACATATGAACGGTTTTGTTTTGGCAAAGAAGATACTCCGAGCTGGTTACTTTTGGATGACTATGGAAACGGAGTGCATCCAGTATGTCCAGAAATTCCACCGATGTCAGATATATGCGGACATGATAAAGGTACCTCCAAACGAGCTAAATGCAACAAGATCACCCTGGTCGTTCGCCGCCTGGGGCATGGATGTTATTGGACCAATCGAGCATGATGCTTCCAATGGACACAGGTTCATTCTGGTAGCCCTCTACTATTTCACTAAGTGGGTCGAGGAAGCATCTTACAAAGCAGTCACTAAGAAAGTCGTAGCTGACTTTGTCCGCGACCGTATTGTTTGTCGGTTCAGAGTTCCAGTGTCAATCATCACCGACAATGGTTCCAATCTCAATAGTGAGTTGATAAAGGCTATGTGCGAGACTTTTAGAATCAAGCACAAAAACTCTACGATCTATACACCTCAGATGAATAGAGCAGTAGAAGCCGCCAATAAGAACATCAAGAAGATATTAAGGAAGATGATAGAAAAGCACAAGCAGTGGCACGAGAAGGTATCATTCTCCTTATTGGGGGATCGCACCGTAGTGCGCACATCGACTGGGGCGACTCCTTATATGCTAGTTTATGGTACCGAGGCTGTTATTCCCACCGAAGTGGAAATTCCTTCTCTAAGGATCATACAGGAAGCCAAGCTCAGCGACGCGGAGTGGGTAAGGAACCGTTATGAGTAGTTACTCCTCATAGACGGAAAGAGAATGAATGCAGTTTACCAAGGTCAACTCTATCAGAACAGAATGACCAGATCCTTCAACAAGAAAGTGAAGCCAAGACAGTTCGCGCCAGGGCAGCTGGTGTTAAAGAAAATCTTCCCACATCAAGACGAATCCAAAGGGAAGTTCTCTCCCAACTGGCAAGGTCCATACATGGTTCATCGGGTTTTGACAAGAGGAGCTCTTATACTTGCAGAAATGGACAGAGAAGTCTGGCCAAAGCCAATCAATTCAGATGCAATCAAGCGTTACTATGTGTAATCCTTTATGATTTTAATCAATGTTGTAAATTGAACTACGACTGACCTGATTACCGTTAAAGAGGGGATACATAGGTAGTCTTATGGGTTCGGTCACAATTCAATAAAAAGATTCACCCCGCAATTGGAAACTGGGGCAGAATTTTGAGGAGGACCTTCAAAATTCTAAAGCAAGTTCAGTCGATCGTCGCTCGAGCAACAGTCAGAAACATCAACCCAGCCAAAATGGGGCAGAAGTTTGAGGAGGACCCCCGAAATTTCGTAGTAAGAAAGGTTGCAATGTCTCGAACCGTGTCATGGTCGTCGGTTCATCTAAACTTTTAAATATATGTTTATACTATATTTTTACAAAATCATGCATACCTATTCTTGAAAACAACTTGTTTAGCGAATGCTACTCCAATGATACAGACAGTATCATCAGTTCAAGCCGAACGAGTCAAGCAAAGCAAGCGGGAATGCAAACTAACCTTTCCCCTTTTACAAAACTCACGATTTTTCTTGGATGCAGGCAAAGAACAAATACATAGAGAGGTCTCAAATTTCATCACAATTGCAAATTCCAAAGTTCGATGTTCACACAAAAGAACGCACAGGTTCAAAATCACAATTCTCGAAATCAGCACATTTGTCGGTGTCTGTTATCGATACAAATAATGCTCCTTAGTCACAACACTCGCAATAATAACAATGTTGTAATCTGCTATTAGCTAAGAGTTCCTACTGTCATTTTATTCACTGCATAAGGCTACCTTTCTACTTTCCGAGACTAAACGCTATCTCCATCTGCATTGCATAAGGCTACCATTCTGCCTTCCAACTTGCATAAGGCTACAATTTTTCCTCCCGAGGTTAAGCTCTACCTCCATTCGCATATCTGCATAAGGCTACCTTTTTGCCTTTCGAGACTAAACATTGTCTCTATCTGCATCTGCATCCTTGCATAAGGCTACCTTTCTGCCTTCTGATACTAAACGTTGTCTCCATCTGCATCTGCATCCTTGCATAAGGCTACCTTTTTACCTTCCGAGACTAAACGATGTCTCCATATGCATTCACATTCTTGCATAAGGCTACCTTTCTGCCTTCCGAGACTAAACATTGTCTCCATCTGCATTCGCATCTCTGCATAAGGCTACCTTTCTGCCTTCCGAGACAAAGCATTGTCTCCATCTGCATTGCATAAGGCTACCATTCTGCCTTCCGAGGCTAAGTTCTGCCTCCAATGTACTTTTCTTCCAAACCAAACGTTGTCTCAAGCACTATTTATTTCACCTTCCTTTCGGGCTAAGCTCTGCTCTTTAATTCGCAAGACTAAGCTCTGTCTTGTTAGTATCATACTATTGCATCTCCATGGGCTAAAATATCGCCAACTTATCCAAAGGCATCATCGTTAGGAGGTACCATCTTCATAGCCGAGAACACCATCCCATGGCCTGAGGATCTCTCTCAATTTTGCATATCATTATTCAAAGGCATCATGGTTCGTAGGCACCATCCTCATGGCCCGAGAACATCATTTCATGGCTTGCCAATCCTGTATCAAGCAATTCATGGCCTAGGACGCCATGGTCTGAGGACGTCATCCTTAAATGTCTGAAGACAATATTCATGGTCCTACGGGAATTTGAATCATGTTTAATTTACGCAATATATGCTTGTATCGTTTATTTGCAGGTTACCTGGCGAGCAACGGCTATCCTAGTAGGAGCATTCCCATTCTAGTTCTCCTAACCATCCCCATAAACCATTTATTCATCCAACCCAATGTGTTGCGTCCGTTCTTGTAGAACTTCATCGGTATACTCCGTCGATGACTCCTGAACTACATACGGCCTGATTCCTGTAAAATCAGGGATATGTAGGCAACTCATAAACCAGGGTGAGGCCTAAGTCTCTCCAAACCATTTCACTCGGTCAAAATTGGCCATCATATCTTTACCCGACAACTCTTCCATCCTTCCCGGGTAAAGAGGGGCAGTTGTTGATACCCAATTTTACCTCAAAATATTTTAAAATTTTCATATATACCTTCAAAATCACTTTTTATAATAAGTGGCATTTTTCCATAATTTTCCATATGTTTATTAATTTCTTTTCCAATTTTATTCAGTATTTTATATTCAATAATTATTCATAAACTGTATTATAAATAATTTCAAAATATCTCCCAGCTCAATATATTACTTTTTAATCCTATTAGGAATTAATTATTTCACAAATTAGCCAATTTGGCATTATTTAGCTATAATTGCAGCAATTTTACAATTATAGCCTAATTGTACATTTTATACCATTTAAATCAATAATCAGTCATTTTATATTTTTAATATTAGTTAATTACCTTAATTTAATTTATATAGCATTAATTTTATTTCATATAATTATTAGTTATTTTTATTAATTATTTATCTATTCTAATGGGTATTTAACTAATAGCCACTTTTAAATTTTAATTTCAGCCTAATTTACCCGAACCCCCAACCCAATTAAATCAGCCCAAATACCAGTCCCAGACTACTTAGAGCCACCCAACCCAATTCCCTTCTTAATCTGGACCGTTGATCATTTCTGATCAACAGACCAGATTAGTTCTTACCAAATTAAGACCCTAGACGACTACCCCCCTCCATTCATTCCCCCCCCCCCCCCCCT